>PVKA01043216.1:0-16892 GCA_004027165.1 Ctenomys sociabilis | reverse complement strand
ATATGTTTTTGTGTATATGTGTTTGTGTATGTGTGTGTATTCAGCATATAATTTACAAACTTTGGTTAATTGTTTTAGTTGAGATTGAAAAGAAAACTGAGAAACATAATTTTTGAACCCTACATCTTTGTATTGTGGCTTTCTTACAATGTAATATTTTTGCATTGCAAAAAGTATAAAATACTAAAATAAATAAGTAAAATTGATGTATGCTGGTTATAAATTCTATTTTCTTTTGATGATAGGTAAGTCATTTGAAATATATGCACACATAAAAGACATAGGTTTTTATATTTTTAAGCCTCCTGGAAAATTAAAAGATGTATCTTAGAGAATTTTGAAAATGTATGTATATCAGTGAAACATGAAGTATCATTTTTTAATAAAAGATCAGAATTATTCTGTGTCAGATAACAAAGTCACTGCACGTGTTTCATGACATCAAAACTACACCCTGATGTGATTTTGGGCCTCTAACATTTCCTAGCACACCCGCTGTAACGAAGTCATTTGTTGGCGCTACCATTGTTTTATGTAACACCAGTTTTGAATTGCACCAACCATGTGGACCCAGAAGGAAGAGATGTATGAGGTCACCAGAGGGAAACCTAAAAATAGTTTGAGATAGAATAATCCATACTTAAAATTATTCTCTTTAAAATTTCTTGCATGTCATTTTCAAATAAAACATCTTTCATCACAGCAACAGTGATCACGGTGGCCTGTCATTTCTCTTGCCTCATGTTTTAGCAAGCTATTAAGTAGCTTTCAGCAACTTGAAATATATTTTAGTTCTAGAAAATTTATTAATGGGTGATACTTGTCAACCCTTTAGTTTTATCTTCTGTGAAACAGGATAGTAACTGCTTTAGGAGATTATCGTAAAGATTAAAAACCAATAATGGTGCAGCAGGTACCGCTCTGGGTTTTGTTCCTCTTTCCTCTTTCTGATCGTCCTCACTAAAGGCATTAATATCCACAAACAGGAGAGTATTGTGTCCTTTTTTGCATGTGCTTGTATTACTGGTAAATTAAAGGATGGATAATTTCAACAGTCCCCATGGATTGAACTATAATCTTTCTTCTTGTTTCTTAAGCCCCAAAGTTTTCTTTTATCTTTCTTAATATCTAGACCAGTTTGCCTCATACTAGTCAGCTCCACTAAGATTCCTCAAGCATATCAAAGATTGATTTATAATGGAATGTTTACTATCTACACACACATACACACACACACACGCACACACACACACACACACACACACACACACACACACGCATAAGAGAGGCCCTCAATCTTCTCTAACTCTTACTTCCTAAGAGATTGACAGGACAGTCCATTCAGTCACTTGAAGGACAGCTTTGAGTGTCACTTTGATCCCTCACCCTGTTCTGCTGCCTTAACACCATTCAGTCTTCTACTCCTCTCCTCATCTACATGGACTTACACTGATCTGTCTCAGTGAGACTATCACTGCAGTCTCCATCCAGGTCCCCCTGCTTCAGGACATTGCTATGAACAACATTTACCAGATCCCATTACAATAATTTAAAAATGAGAACTGGTTACACATAGTTTTCTGTCTAAATGTCTTCGATAGCCTTTCTCACTAGACGAAACCTCACCTTCTTACCTGCTCTAACATATCCTGCCCTCATGAGCTCCTGGTTTCCTGTCTCCTGTGCTTCTCTTGCCAGCTTTTCTCTGGACTTCGAGCTCTGACATCAGGCTAGCTGAGGTGCTCTCCTGCCTCTGTAGCTTGTTTCCTCTGATCTCTCTTTCCAGGGCGGCTCCCTCTTCTCCTTTCCTTCTCTGGTCTCCACTCTGCACTTCCCTTCTGTGCAGGGCACAGAGCAGCCCACGCCCTCTTCCAGCAGCCCTTTAGCTGTGAACTTCCAGTTCTCTGTCTCTTAGTAAATAAACCTTATTCACCATAACCACACCTGTGCCTGAGAAGATTTGCTAGGCCCGGTTTGAATTAAATAAATTGAACAGGAGCAGGTTCTGCCCAACAAGGGTCAAACCGCCGACCACAGCACGGGGGATATGGCTCAGTGGAATAAGTGCTTCTCTGGCAAGAGAAAGGGCCTGAGTTCAACCCCTAGTTCCACAAAAACAAAAACTTGAACAGAAAAAACAGTATTTCTAAGTACATAGTACATGAAGTACAGAGCATTATTTATCTTCAAGAAATTAAGAGTTATCATAATAATAATCATTAATAATAAAGCAATAAAGTATGGGGGAACTTTTACTAAAAATTTGTCGTCAGCTAAATCAGTTCTACATACATCTATATTAATATTCTTTGCCTTATTTATATTATTGTATTAATTTTGTTTGCTGTCATACTATGGCTATTGGTTTTTGCCACATAAAGCAAACCTTAAGAAAACAGTACTACGCCAGGCGTGGTGGCGCATGCCTGTAACCCCAGCACTCAGGAGGCTGAGGCAGGAGGATTTTTGTGAGTTCAAGACCAGCCTGAGCTACAAAGTGAGCTTAAGGCCAGCCTGAACTGCATAGTGAGACCCTGTCTCAAAAAGACGAAGAAAAAAAAAAAAAAAAAGAAAACAGTACTTCCATATTTCTAGGGTTTATGTGTTTTCTCTTGTACTGTATTTTTTTGGCAGAACTGGGGATTGAACGCAGGGCCTTACACTTTGCAAGGGAAGTGCTTATTCTACTGAGCCATTTCCCCGGCCCTGTACTGTATTATTTCAAAAATTAAAATACAATTATCACAGCATATATTTCTGAGGTATAAAGTTTTTAATTCTTCTGGAATGATATCAAGAAGGCAAATAGCTGGGCCAAATGGAACCCTTAGTTTTAATTTCTTGAGGAATCTCTGCAGTGACTTCCCCAGTGGTTGAGCGAGTCCACACTACCACCAATGGTGAAGAAATGTTCTTTCCCCCCACAGTCCCACCAGCATTTGTGACTGGTTGATTTCTTGATGTCAGACGTTCTTCCTGGAGTAAGATGGAGTTTCAGTGATCCATGCACCTATGTTTACAGCAGCACAGCTTCTAAGTCTTAGAAACAACCGAAATTCCCAACAATTGACAACTAGCTAAAGATGTGATTTTGTAAAGTACAATTGAGTGCTAAGCAGAAATATGCATTTGATTCTTGTATAGGTAAGTGGACGCACCATAAGATCATTAAGTTAAATAAATTGGAAACATATGGGTAAATATTACCTTGTTCCTGTGGTGTGAGAAGCCACCGAAATGAATAAGGACCAACATGTGTAATAGATGCTGCGAAACAGAAGAGTAAATGATAAAGGGAACTAGGGATAGGGGAGAGAAAGGAAGGAAAGGAAAACAGAAGCAATTAGAAAAGAAGGGAAAATTTAAAAAATTATAAATAAAGATGGAAAGAAGGGCTGAAAGGAGGGCAGAGCAGTGGGGTGAAAACAATAATCAAAGATATAACATGGACAAATACAAATTCCTTATGACAAACATGAGTATTCTGTATGTCTAAAATGTACCAATAAACTTAATCAATGAAAGCAATTTTCACAGTATATAATAAAAAATAACAGTTAATGTTCCAAATGGAATTGAACCAAATTTTTCAAGTGCTCCTCTAATGTAAAAAGAGATTGTGTGTGTTTTTGTGTGTTTTTTAGGGGAGGGGAAGGAGAGAGGCAGAGAGAGAAAGAGAGAGAGGCAGAGAAAGAGAGAGAAAATTTATTTATGGTCTATTTGTGAGAGAGTTTAGTAGCAAACTATTATATATTTTAGCAGAAACTTATTATTCCTCTTATTCATTAATATTATCCAAATTTAATCCTTAAAGAATGCAATGGAAATACGTATTTGTTAATATACAAAGTCAAAGCACATACAAAAGAATATAATTACATTTTATCTGAAGAGTCTGATCATCCTGGGAATTTATTTTTTCTCCTTATTTATGATGTATTTATATATACTTTATTTCCTTTCAGTTTCTAAAATATAAAGGATGACGAAGAGTCAAGAGATTTGTGCTTATTTTATACATAATAAGGATTTGGAAAGAACAGATTTCCAGCAACAACTCAAGATTGGGAAGTAGAAGAAATCAACAAGAACTACTTATGTTGTCACAGGATGAAAGGAATTAAAATCTCTTTCAAAAGTAACACACACACACACATTCACCACCATACACCTGCATCAGCTTGAATCAACCATAAGCTGAACTTCCAATTATGCTTAAGTTAGATTATTTAGTTTAATAAATCTCCTTTATAAACCTGCTATACTGCAAACAAAATACTTGTGCTATATTAGAAACATATGCAATCATTTTTCAGAGACATGATTGAATCACCAAGACTGGATAATAGTGTAGACAGTACTAAGCACCTTTGAGTTTTCCCAGGTACAAGTACTAAGTGCATGTGGGGTTCATCTGCACTGCTTCAAGCCATTTGCTGCTGTCAGCTGATGTATGTTCAGGGAATATAGAGCAATTACCATAAGCAAAACATAATTGAGACAGGGAATGTACTCCAAAAACTCACACAACATAAGACATCCTACAGATAGATAGACACAATTTCTGGATTATGTTTTCTATGACTCATTACTACTGCACACAATTTCTGTGGTTAATGAAGAATAGACTACAGTAATTATTAAAGGTAAATACAAAATCTTTGTATTGAGCCTTCCAATAAAGTCAGGTATGCTTCATGAATACACCCTTTTCAAAAATGAAAGGACATATGCTATATACTCAAGTTTCCACAAAGATGCATGCATGTGGTCATTTTATCTGCTTAGAAAATGTGTTTGTCAGGGTGCTGCTGCAAGTTTTAGGGAGTGTTAATTGGAAGGTTGGATAAAGTAGTTCATAGTAAAAATTTATGTCCTCAAGAAATGTAACACCTCTGGACTGTATTGATTGAGAAGCTTCTCTGTTCACTTCTGTTAGTAAGACCGTCTCAAAGCCTGCAGGCACAGGATTCAGGTTTCTGACTTGTACAGTGGTCATGAATTTCAACAATCAAGAATTAATCTTTGTGTCAAAGAAAGTCTTTCCTATCTTCAATTCACTCATCTTAAAACAGATTTATTTAAAGTTAAATAACTAAATTTAATTTCCCTTCCCACTTTAATATTTAACTAATACTGTATAACTCATTTATCTTAAAATTATTTTTTCTGTTTCATGCCAGATATTGAACTAAGTGGATTAATAAAATAACAAGAAAAAGCAAACCTAACCCGCAGGCAAACTAATTAGGAAAATGCACCTATTTACAAGTATGGAACAAATAATAAGTTACAAAAAGTACTGTTAATTTCCAAAAAGTGATTTAATTAAGGATGGGAAAGATAAACAGATCTAGATTTAATATAACAGAAAAAATTCTATCAGAAATAAATTGACTGAATGGAATGTGATATGGAGGTTGGTTTAAATACATATATTAAAATCAAAAGGACAACATATTTATATCTGCTATTCAGTTGTACAGATTTTTCCCTCCAGCTGAAAGCAGAGATAATTGAACTGTAGAAACTTGAACAAACTGTCAAAATAAGGATGTTAGCAAAATTTGCTTCTTTACATTTTATGAAAAAACCTTTACTAGTTGTGCTTTTAAAATCACATGCAATGGAAGTAGCAAAAGAATTTTTAATCAACACTAATAATTTCCCAATCATGGAGTATTTTCTCCATTGTCATCATTTTAAAGTCTTTGTTGAATCCAGTTTTAAAGTCTTAAGCAGAAGGTCTAGGGAACATCAACCTAATAGACTTAGTTGCAGGAAATTAGGTTATAGCTAGAAGCAGAGGGGAGAAAAGTGGCCCCATCCCTGTAGGTTCTCAGAACTACTGCACAGATGTCATCATTCCTGGAACACTGTCCAGAGACGGTGACGCTTCCTGGACCTCAAGAAGTCAACCAGTTTACCAGAACTTCGAGTCCATTGATAGAATTCAAAGCTGCACTCTTTGCACACAAAATGTAAAGGTTTCCAGGAACTGTCTGCCTCAACACAGAAAGTTAATAAGCAGAAAGGCTAAAAACTGATGCTTTCAAATACTGTATATTGTTGAATTCTTAAAATAACCTAACACATGAATTATCTCATATAATTGTGATTCTTGTTAAATATATAATTTTTATGTATCAAATACAATTATTAAAACTGATATTTCATATAAATTTGCATATATTTGTTAATTATATCGTGTCAAATCTGAAAAAGATAAATGTTCTAATATAACAAAATATTAAAGATATGACACAGATGCAATAATTATTTATGCCACAACAATTAAATGGAGCAAAGTTTCTATTTCAACCCAGTTTTTAATGTTAAGATCCTAGGTATTTCACCACTGCTCAGGGAAATCATCCAAAAGGATATTTAATAGGTAAATAGTTTTTAACAATTTTCAACTCTCCTTCTCCTTCTCATCCTCTTTTTCCTCTTCCTCCTCTTCCTCCTTCTCCTCCTCAATTAAAAGAAATAGTGCATGAGGAAATACTTTGACTCATTCGCTGAGATCAGTACTAACCAGATTCTAGCGGCACTTTTTTTCCCCCCAGTGCTAGGGATCGAACTGAGGACCTTGAGCATGCTAGGCAGGTGTTTAAGCTACTGAGCTATCTCCCCAGATTGCATGTTTGAGTGCTTTCTCTCTTTCTTTCTTTCTTTCTTTCTTTCTTTCTTTCTTTCTTTCTTTCTTTCTTTCTTTCTTTCTTTCTTTCTTTCTTTCTTTCTTTCTTTTTCTTCCTTCCTTCCTTCCTTCCTTCCTTCCTTCCTTCCTTCCTTCCTTCCTTCCTTTCTTTCTTTCTTTCTTTCTTTCTTTCTTTCTTTCTTTCTTTCTTTCTTTCTTTTTCTTTTCTTTGTGGTATCAAACTGGAGACCTTGAGCTTGCCACACAGGAGCTTATGCCAATAAGCTGTATCCCTGACGCCAACTACCCAGATTCTAAACTAAACAAAGATATTAGAAAAAGTAGACTTCTAGGTTTTAGCATTTTACACAAGCAAAAATACAAAAATTTATACTCAAATTTTAATAAATCAAATATGATATATTAATAAGACTAATATGCTCTGACAAAGTGGTATTATTCATCTCAGTAATTCAAGGTTGGTTAAATATAAGAGATCAATCAATATCACAACAGAAATGGAATCATTCAACAAAAGTATGATGTCTAACACTGCCATAATTATCAGAAAGGTACGAATAGAAAGGAGCTTCTCTGTCCTGATAATGAAAATTAAGGCAAGTGATTAGTTTACACATTTGATAGAAAAAGGCAGAATGCTTTCCTTATAAGAAAAGCAACAAGACAGGACAGACACCTCCTTCCAATTCCACATAGTGCTATAATTAGTGCTCTCAAGCAGGAACAATACTTAAAAGATAACCATATTCAAAAGGCATAAGTGATTTTAGGAGTCATGTGATTTTTATACAAAACATAGCTGGAATCTAATACTCTAGAATTATTACATTTCACAAGCTTACAGCTTGCAACAGCAATATACATAATTTCTTGTATTCTGTACATCTACAAATATCAGTGAGCAATTGTACTTTTTTGTTAAAATATGAAATGACTAAGTGAAATATATGAAAAGCCTATGAATAATAAACACAAATATTTCAAGGCAATATACAAATAAAATGCATGGGAGATAATTCCATGTTTATAGGTTAGGATATGTAGTATTAAGAAGATTTCGTTTTTTCTAAATTGATTAGGTCATTGCAGTACCAATTAAGATACCACAACAGTTAATACAGTGATTGAAATTTGTTTTTACAATTCAAATGGAAATTTAAGGCATAGCAGAACCAATTCACTGGGTTGAAATTGGATCATTCAACAAAAGTATGATGTCTAACACTGCCATAATTATCAGAAAGCTACAAACAGAAAGTAGTTTCTCCATCCTGATAATGAAAATCTAGGCAAAGGATTAGTTTACACATTTGATAAAAAAAGGCAGAATGCTTTCCTCATAAGAAAAGCAACAAGACAAGACAGATACCTCTCCTCCAATTCCATACAGTGCTATAATTAGTGCTCTGAAATAGAAATTTAAGACACATTAAGAAAACAGTGTTAGTAGTACTGGAATTTAAGAATTTGTATAATAGAACAATAATGAAATGATTATAATACTATCATTACAATAAATAGATCAATGTAACTGAATATTCTACAGACAAATCCATACTAAAGTGAGCAACTAATTTATGTCATAAATGTAAAGACAATGTAGCATAGAAAGGATGTTTCTTCAACAAATGGTGCCGGAAAAATTAATTATATGTAATACTTGTATCTTACAATCATTTCTTGTATTATTCCTTGTACCTTATACAAAATGGAAGAATTAACCTAAAGATGAATCATAAAGTAAAGTGTAAAGCTTCAATTTATACAATATATTAAACAAAATTTATTTAAGAGTATTTTCATAAAAGTGTGGGCTAAATATTTTTAGAATTGATACTAAGAGTATGGTCTTTAACAATGAGGATTTAGACTACATCAAATATTAAACTTTTCTTTTCAAGCGACATCATTAGAAGAATAAAAATACATGGGAAGAGGAGAGGAAGGGAGGGCAGGGGATTGGAGGAAAACTCAACTTATATCACATACAGGTATAAATTCCCTATAATGAATACTATCATTTTGATAAGTCTAAAATGTATCAATAAAAATAATTTTGATGAAAAAATAATTTTGAAAAATACATCACAGAATGGAAAATATTTACAACTCTTCTATTTGAAAGAGGATAGGGACTACATAAAGAGCTTTCAGAGTTCATTAATATGAAAAAAATTCATCAGTCTGAAAACCAAACTCTTACAGAAAATGGGCAAAAGAGTTGAGCAGAGAATTCACCACAGCCAATGAGTAAGTGGCAATGAAGCACTTGACAACTTGTTCAACATCACTGCTCATAGCTGGCTAGCACAAAATAATGGGCTCATGAGAGACAGCAGTATTTTTATTAGAATGTCTAACATTAAAAAGACTGAATAGAATCCTGAAGTGGAAGAACTGGCCCAAATCCCAGCACTCTGAGAGGAGTAGTAGGAAAAGCACAAATTTAAGACCTGTTTTGCAGCCTTGAGGGAGTGTTTCAAAGCCTAGGAAAGGGCTGGAGATATGTTTTACTGTGAAGGCTCTGATTTCAATCCATGATACCATAAAACACATGGTTACACAAGTGTCAGCAAAAATATTGATGAAATATAAGTTTTACACATGGTTAGTGTGGAAATACACATATATTTTCCACACAAAGTGGCCTTCCTCTTCACAGGTATTTCCCCAAGAGAAAGCAAAGTTGATAGCCTTATGGAGACTAGTACACAAGTTCTTATGGAGACCTCATTCTTAGTAACAGCAAAAACTAAGCTAATTGTCTATAAGCATGCACATAAATAAATTTTAACTTCTATGTACACTGTAATACTGCTCAGAAATAAAAAGGGATGAACTACTGAGAAGCACAGTATGAACCTCAAAATTATTATTCTAATAGAAGCCATACCAAAAATGTATGTGCCACGCAGTTCTCTTTAAATACAACTGTAGGAAGCATGAGAAAACTCCCAAAGGCTAAAAAGAACAGGTAATTTATTTGGGAGGGAAGAATTCATGCAGCAGCAGGACACAGGAGAGCAGCTGCATTGATGCCTGTGTATTCCCTATCTTGATTTCAGCAAAGGTTCCTTATTTACATCATCACTTATAAATGTCAACTATGTGTTACTGCTTGAGTAGTATAATGTAATATAAATAAATACCCCACATCTTTTTATCCATTCCTTGCTTGATGAGCATTTCTGTAGTTTCCAAGATTTACCTATGTCAAATTGTGTTGATATAAACATGGGTGCACATGTATTGTTGAGGTATGACTCTGTGTGTGTGTGTGTGTGTGTGTGTGTGTAACTGGGGATTTGACTCAGGACCTTGTGCATGCCAAGCAGGTGCTTAGGCCACTGAACTACTTTCCCACCGGCTGGGTATGATATTAATTCTTGTAGGAAGATACCCAGAAAGGAAAGAGCTGAGTTGAACAGAACCTCTAATCCTAGTTTTTTGAAGAATCTCTACACTGATTTCCATGGTGGTTGCACCAGGATACTTTCACATAAGCAGTGGAGAAGGTTCCTCTTTACCCACAACTCATCCATCATTTGTTATGGGTTAATGTCTTGGTGATAGCCATTCTCTCTTGAGTAAGATGGAATCTCAACATTTTTTAGATGGTATTTCTTCAATAACTAATGATTTTGAACATTTTTTCATGTATCTGTTTGCATTTGTATTTCTTCACGTGCAAAGTGTACATTCATTTCAGCTGCTGAATTTTGAATTAGATCTTTAAAGCTGGGGCCTCTCTTTTCTTTCAATTCTTTATGTGTTCTACATATGAGCTCTGTGTCTGAGGAACAACTGGCTAAATTTTTCTTCCTATTGGGTGGGGTTTCATTGAATTCTGATGCACAGAAGCTTCTTAACAGGATGAGAACCCATGTTTGATTCTTTGTAGTATTTCCCAAGTGTTCTGAGTGTTGCCCGTGAAGTGTCTGCCTACACCTGCGTCTTCAAGAATGTAAGTGAGATAGCGTCCCAGTCAGGAGGGATTCTATGGAGTGAACATGGAGCCTGGAAGCCTCTCAAGGGGCTACAAAGGAAGGTCCATTCTGTATCTGTATGTATAGTACAGTTAGGCGAGATCTACACCTACTTTCGCTTAAATCAATGAGAAGAAAGATTTGCACTAATAGTGTTTGGACAGGATATCCTGTCTGCATCTTATACTATGGATAACCGCTAAGAAGGTAACAATGTACAAGATATTAATTATTCAAACTGTCCTATTAATCAGCTTTCAACTGTCTTATTGCTATTTGTTTCACAACAATATAAAGAAAATGTAAAAAAAAAAAAACTTTGCAAAGAGAAGCAAATGTGTTTTGAACTTAAGGCAGTCTGGATTCACTAGGCAGCCTTGGTTTTCACAGCTGCATAGATATGCACAAGAGCATCCTACTCTGAATACTCAGTGGGGTCTTCAGGCTCGAGGGGCTTCATGGATTCCCGTCGTACAACTGTATCACAAGCTCAAGGTCCTCGCAGAAACCTTTCTTCAGATCATGGTCACATAATGTCCTAAAAAAGATTTCTATTTTCTCTCCAGTGAATTTAATATTTCTCTTTTATTCTTTACATCTTTGATCCATATTTTACTTAACTTTAGGACACAGTGACAGATGTCTTTGTAATTTTAGTCTTCAGGATGTGCAGAGTCATCTTTTCCAGCACCATTTGTGAGACACTATCTTGCTTCCAGGGAACTCCTTTAAAGTGCGTTAATTAAACTTTAGAAACATTTTATTCTTTGTTAGTGCACATAGACTAATGATAAGAATCTCAGTCTATGTGATTAACTCGTAGTTTCAATTTTATTTTGATCTTATAGTAAATTGAAATACTGAGAAATGCATACTTTACCTATGAAGAATTTTCACTTTTTAAAAAGCATATAGTATTTTAATTTTCCTACCTTGATTTTGTGGGTCAAGTAAGATAACATTGCTTCCAGAAAACATTTAAGACACCAAGAATACAAATACAGGCTTAGCTCAGTGGAATTATAATAGTGGAGATCTTTTCAAAGGACTTACTTGAACTTTATTTAATTTAATAAATCTTTTGGACTCAGTCCACTATACTGCACTGAAAGATTCTAACCAAATTTTCATTACCAGTGTTGATTGTGCTACTGTGCAATGTCGACATAGATTTAATTTTTCTATCCATAATTAATTTAAAGACCTGTATGAATATTGTATTCACTAACTTAGGATAAAATTTTTCATTATGGGGCAGTTTCTAAGGATATTAAAATTAATAGAGAATAAAGATAAAATGAACAGAGTCACTAAAATAGAATATATACATATATATGTATATATATATATATATATATATATATATATATATATATATATATATATATATATATATATATATATATATATATATATATATATATATATATATAAACATTCAATGAAAAACATAATGCTTTGTTTTGTAAAGTGCTAATGAGAATGATAACACACACCTCTTGCATTGGCTGGTAGACTCTCAATCTGAAAATACCCTAACAGACATCTATATAAGCATTATCGGAGTCTTCATGAGTTGTACATTCTATATTCAACTTGGAGATCCACTGTCCTTAAACATAAATATTTCATTAATGTTTCAGAAGACCCACAGAATTTTACTTTCATGCAGTTCATTTTCTTTTTTTCTTTTTTTTAATGTGTTTAGGACAGGGTCTGTAGGGTCTACAGGGGCTCATTACATAGATTGGACACATAGTGATTCCCCTGTTTTCAGCCTCCCAAGAGCTGGGATTACAGGTTCGAGCCACCATGCCCAATCTCAATCGCTGTCCCAGCGTTCCCTGGGGGTGGGGCCTTCACTGCATGCCAGGATTGAACCCAGGCTGCTGTGCTCTGCCTAAGCAGGCACTTTAGTCTCCTGAGCTTTCTGGCCAGCCCCCTATAATTCATTTTCACTCACACATTTTAAAATCCTACACTATGACATTTAGATTCAAATTTAGGTCTTCAGAAGAAACACAAAAATTAGGACCCTAGAACAGGACTCTGCCTGGTGCTTGATCACTGAGCATGATGCACATTCTGATGGAAATATGGTTCTTAGTTAACATTGATTTTTGCCACCATGGGAAGCCACCTTGCAATGGTGTCCTGCAATCCAGGCCTCTTTTCGCTCAAAAAGATAATTTTTATTAGAAAAAATTCTGGAAGACTGATATATTTATTTTGAAATAAATTGTATTAATAAAGAAATTTTAATTTTGGATAAAATTATATTTTAAATGAGTACTATGAAATTCTTATTTTCTTCTCAGATCATGCACACATATACAGTGTACAAGTCTATGTGTGCATAATCTATTACAATTGAATTTGCGCTTTATGAGGTATTCTAATTTGTCATAATGAACTCAGGGAAAATAAATTCATAGGATATATCATGTAATTCATAAAATAGTAGATATCAAAAAACTTGAAGAGCTTGATTCTGTGAAAAAATTGGCCTCTATAAAACGGGAAAAATTATAGATACAAAGTACTTCTACTCTATCAATTTGTATGTCAATGCATTGTTTTCTTTTGGTATAAGTTAGTAATGATGACTATTCCAGAAATACCATGTTTAAAAGTCATTTAATTAAATATGACAGGCCAGTTGTTAAAGTATAAAGGCTACCAGAGAGCAACAGGACAAACTCCTCATAGGAAGTGTTCTGGAGCCCATTCCACTTAAGGAGTCAGGTAACAAGTAGCGTTAGCACTGTATGGTTGGCCAGAAACAAGTGGTTTGTTGGGGGATTTAAGGCATAGCAGAATAAGTTTAAGTGAAAACTGGAAGAAAAAAACTTAGTTTCTATCTTTAGAATTAAGTAACTGAGGACAATAAAATGTTTTTCACCTAAATGGATGCAAAAGTATATTTATTATTGAAGACTTCACAAAGCCTCCAGAGAGATAATCACTGTGTTAGAGGTCTCCTTCTAGTTCTCTTGTTTCAAAAACAGAGTCTTTTTGTATTAAACATCACCTCCTGTTGTACTATCATAAGTGATAAAAGGTAAATGGGAAAAATCAAATGAATGTCATCACATTAAGCATCTCAAAGTAGATTTATTTGAACAAATCTATATACTTTTAATAAAAACTAAGTCTAAAGAAGATCTGAAAAGTGAGACATATTTTCTTTCTGAAACAGAGGTACCAATGCTTGGAAAGCACTTTTGCATTATATATATTTTTGTATCTCAGTAAATACGCAATACCTGATCATGTTAAGATCTTTGCACTGTGAGAAAACTATAAACTTTTGTTTTCATTGTGAAGCAGAACTTAATAACTTTTAAAAACAGACAGACTATGCAATCAGAATTATTCAATAAAATTCAATAAATTCTTTTTATTCTGGGATCCAGTAGCTCTGAAAATAAGGTGTTTTGCTTATGCTGTTTTGAAAGAGAAAAACAAAAGGAATCTTTATTCAGCAACCAGAAATTATCTATGAATTTCATCTTTTCAAACTCGAGAAAATGTTTGTGATGCATACACGCAAGGCAAGCTCAATCAGGCATTTCAAAAAGTTACCAGGTAGTGGGTGGAAAAACCGAATTCCCACATCAAGTGGAAAACATGACAAGCTTCTCTAACCTGAAGATACCACAGAATTTAGAATAAGAACAAAATAGAGATTAACATTTATTGATTCCAATAGTTCTGAAATCTGGACATTTGTCACTTTAAGAATTTTCCTAAGCTAGTTTTCTTAATGGTAAAATGAGGAAAATTTTACTTACTTCATGACTGTGTAAGGACTAACTAGATTGAACGGGTTCAAAACAAAAGTTGATAATTAATTTTTTAGTAATATAGAAATATGAACTGAGCCTCACATGCAACCTCTTTCTTTGATGTTTGTCCCATGAAACTTCAAGTAGTCTTAGTAGTCAGAAAGCATTTAATGCATGTATAACACTACCAATCCTTTGATCTACCTACAATATATTCTTGCAATTAGGAAGCAGGTGTTGTTAATTTAAACTTCAAACCAGAGCATCATTCGTATCCTGGAATACTTAAGTGAAGGACAAAATGCAATGCTACATAATCTGATTCTTGAATCTCTCATTTTATAAGAAAATCATAGCTCCTTGTAAGTTTTTCTTATACTTTCCATGCACTTCTCAGAGAGAGTAGCAATAAAGGAGAATACTACCGAGTACCTGACTTCAAAGATTCTTGAGAATTCCTTCTGTATTTGTATGATATAGTATATACTCATGTAAGAATAGCAGAGAAATGATCTCATTGATATTTTCTAGCAGTTACATAATTGTATATATAATTTAGCATGTTAAATTAGTGAACTTTCATATAAAGTTTAAAATTGTAATTGTTTTATTTTTATTTCTTTTGGCAGGACCAGGGATTGAACTCAGTAACTTGTGCTTGCCAGGCAAGCACTTATGCTCCTGAGCTATCTCCCTGGCCCTAATTCTGCTTTAAAAGTTAGAAATTCTGTTTAAAAACTTTGGGTGATGTAGTGACTTTATATAACAGAATTTTTTACTTGTACTTGAAGGGAATTTTTTGTAGGACTTTTCTATTTTCCTCACTGCTGTTTCCTAATGTTACTTTACCACTACTCTTACATCTATATGTTGATTTATTGTTACTAACATTGTTATACCTATATACATTTACATATCTACTTACATTTTATATATACATGTTTATGTAGTATACTGTGTGTATGTGTGTGATTTATTTAGTTTATTCATTGCAATGGATTCCTGAACTTTAAGTTCTTTTGTTGAACTGTGTAGAAGGGATGAATATTTGTACTAGCAAGAAAATCAGTGGTCAAAGAATACCCAGGAGGAGACTAGCTGAATTGAATGGGATCTCCAATCCTACCTTTTTAGGTAATCTCAACACTGATTTCCATAGTGGTTATACCAACCTGCACTCCCACAACAGTGCAGAAGGATTCCTTTTCCTTCCTAGACTCTCCAGCATTGTTATTGGCTGACTTGATGTCATTCTTTCTGGGATGAGATGGAATCCCAGTGCTATATGTGCAGCGATGTTTATAGCACACAATTTGTCACAGATAAATCCTGGAAACAATCTAGATCCCCATCAACTAAAGAATGAATAAGGAAGATGTATTTTTACACAGTGGAGTATTATTCAGCTATAAAACAGCATAAATTTGAGTCTTGTTGATACATGGACGCAACTAGAGAAAAAACTCCTACATGAAGTAAATCAGATCCACATGTGCAAAACTATATTGTCTCCTTAGCATGAGATCTTGAAAGACAAAAATGGAATCTGAAGGGTACAAAAGACATTGCAAAAAGGAATAAACTTATTTAAAAGGATACAGTTACTGAGTTGAGAAGGACAGGAGAGGAACTGGGGATAGAGATTTATCTATTTATGTAAGCAGGATGGCTTGGACAACTGTACTGTGCATTTCTGCCAGTCTATGCAAAGAAACTGTCAGTGCTTTCATTTGATTTGCCATATTTTTAAATTGTTTCTTCTTTTGTTTTCATTATTTCTTATAAATTTCTTACATCTTCCAATGTTACATGTATATATCTAGTAATATGCATAACTGGTTGGAAGAGAACACGATGCATTACAACAAATACTGTGAAATTCATGTTACTTTGTTAAGTGAAAATCTGTATCACTTGTAATTTTTTCTACCTCCAATTTCTATTCTCTTCCAAAAAAGGAAAATACAAGAAAGCAAAGATAAATAAGTAAATAGCAAACAAAAAGAAATTAGTGTTCAGTACAAAGATAAATCTTATGCCCGCCCAGCCCTAGAGACTGGCCTGAGATAGCAGCTGACTCCAGCATCCTCCTGGATCCTGCCCAAGCTCTTCCAGTGAGTGGGAATTTGCTTGACTCACCAGGCTTCCCAGATCAATGAGTGTGTGGTCAGTCTGAGGGAGAGCCATTGGCTTCATCCCCCGCGGGTTACCTGGATCCCTGCCCCCAAGCCCTCCAAGCCAGTGACCAGGCTGAAACCGCAGGACCCACTCACCAGCACCTCCCCAGATCCCCTTCCCTAAAGCCCGCTGAACAAGTGGGAATTTCCCTGACTCCCTGGGCATCAAACTTCAGGGAGTGTAGAACTCCAGGCCGGCCATGCCGGAGAGACAGTTCCTAGGGAATCCTGCCCCCCCACCCCCCGGGCCTGGTGAGAGCTCCAGGCTCACCATGCCAGA
>PVKA01043215.1:0-16892 GCA_004027165.1 Ctenomys sociabilis | reverse complement strand
ACATATACTCATAAGTGAAATAAACCAGACACACATGTGTAAATATCGTATAGTCTCCCTAGTATAACAAGCGAAAAGCAGAAATACAAAAGGAAATGTATAACAAGTAAAATCAATTGAGTCAGATAAGGCAAAGTGAATGGCATATGCTGAAGGATACTAATCAGCTTTTCTTCTGGATGGTTAACAACCTAAGATCCCAAGTCAGAGTTGAAGAAATAGAAGAGCCACAAGGCCAGCCAACATTTTGGCCCTAGCCTTTCAATGTCAGCGAAGACTCAGGACATAGGAGAACCTGTGCGGCAATATTATGAGACTCAGGTGAGCTCCAAATTTTCTGAACAAGGAGATTATTAATTGATTTTGAAACTGTCTCATTGATATATGTTTCTCAATAGCATTAATGAAAAAAGTAAAATTTTTGAAATTTTCGCTTCCTTGTCTGCTTTATAACTAACTTCATTTATTCTATCATACCTTACTTCCTTCATTTCAGTCTATTATTCTTAAGATGAAGAAAGTTTATTACCCAACTGCAGTAACTACTTTAAACTGAGGAGCAATGTTAATCCTGCTTATCCAGGGTCCAATATTGGGGCTGTGGAGATATGTTGAGCTTGCCAGGCAAGTGCTTGTCTGGCAATTCCAATGTTCTTAGTTTGATCCCATGTACAAAAAATGTCAACTGGTAACAGGGACCAAATGTCCTCACTGATCCAAAACCGCTTACAAATATTGAGTTTCACGTTTTGAAAAACCATGATCTTTCAATAGCCTAAAAAGAGGGCAAAGACGTATGACATATTAGCCCACAATAATGAATCATGGAACAGACAAGAATTTTAACACTTAGTGTCATAGCTAGAAAAATGCGAAATTTATCCCATCCAATTATTCCAGACAAACAGGATGTCAGCTAATCATTAGAACTTATGGCAAAGGCTGACATTGCGTAGATTTATGAGTATATATCATATCACATTGAAGAAAGAGAGATTTGCAGATTTTCACGAATACACATATAACATTGTTTTGATGTTGTTGTAGGCAGCAAAATTAAATGAAATATTATAAGCCGTTAGAGAGGGCTAGGCTCTCAAGGAACCAGTATGGAAGACAAGATGCCTTGCAACTGGGGAAGAGACAGACGCTCCAACTGCTGTCCAGACCTCAAGAACAAATATCAAATAAATGCTAACCTCCCTAAAGATAAGCATGTGGGATTCACAATCACCTTGAGGCAAACAGGAGGAGACACTAATTCAACCCCTATAAGATAAGTGCCTTTTCTATATTCATGCACATTTGATATGTGACTTGCTTTCCCTTTTGGCCATGGATTTAATTTTTTTTACCTGAGTAATTGTGCTTGTAATGATATAGGGGACTGAAATTCCCAACCTGAAAGATAACTGGGACAAGTATGTGTTCTCTCTCTCTCTCTTTTTTTTTCCTTAGTACCTGCGATTGAACTCAGGATCTTGAGCTTGCCAGGCAAGTGCTTATTCTACTGAACTATCTGCCTGGCCCTGAATTTTAGGAACAAATAAAGGATAAGGGCAGAATACTTATTGTGAGAAAGCTTCCATCAGAGAGAGAGACAAAAGGGGACATGAGAAGGTTACCCAGGAAACTGTCTATTCCAGAGATTTTTATACAGTTACACCATATGGTGAAGTAGGTCTAAGGTGAAAAACATGGAAACTTGCTTAGGGGTCATGAGGTGAGGTAAACCTATGGTCAACCAATAAAGTTTCATACACCATTGCTCAGGTAAAATTGATTAAATTTGGGTAGGGGGAGATAGTTCCATGGTTTAAGCATCTGACTTGAAAGCACAAGGACCAAGGTTCAGTCTTGGGTAACTAATGTTTTGCCAGCCTCAGGTGTGCTGAGCTGGCCACGAAAACCGGGCATGGTAGCACACGCCTGTAGTCACAGCAGTTGGGAGGCTGAGCTGTGTAGTGAGACCAGGTACAAAATAAATAATTTCTGCTCTACATTTTATGATTTCTTTCTGTCTTTGGGCTTTGGGTTCTGTTTGCTCTTTGTTTTCTAGATGCTGGAGGTGCACCATTAGGGTGTTTATTTGTTCCCATTCTGTTTTCCCAATGTATGAGTTCACCGCTAGAAATTTCCCTCTATGTACTGCTTTTATCACATACAATAAATTCTGATAAGTTGTGTTTCAATTTTCATTGAGTTGTAGATATTGTTCAATTTCTTGTTTAATTTCATCTGTGACCCATTAGTTGCTGATTGGTTAGCTAAATTCATGCACCTATATACTTAAATGGCCAGACAATACCCATCTCTGAAAAAAATAAAAAATGGAATACATATGAAGGACAATTTTGTGTCTGTATATACAAAATAGTTAAGATAGATATACAGCTACTTTTTCTTAATTCAATGAAAAGAAATATTTGTACTATCTTTGGACAAGATAGCATGTCTGCAACTTGTAATATGGATAACCACTATGAAAACAGCAATATACAATGTATTAATTATTGAAATTGTCCTACTAATCCATTTTGAAACTGTCTCATTGTTATTTGTTTTAAAATAAAATTAATAAAAATAAATAAATAAAAGATTTTTAAAAAATGATTGGATTCAGGAATGAATGAGGGAGCAAGTCATGTAGCAAGTGGGCATGAGTATAGAACAAGAATTATCCAATAGACGGTACCGGTTGGATTAGTGACTCTTCCTGGCTTCCTCAAAGCTATGATCAATCCTCGATGCTTATCTTTATGGAGGTTCGCATTTGGTTGAAGTTTGGTATAGAAATCAAAGGGAGCATCCATCTCCCTTATAGTATGTTGTGCTCCATGTTGTCTCCTTCAAGGTCCTAGACCTGTGTGATTGCCTATAATACTTCTAACTTCAACTGTCTACAGCAGTAACCTTACTGGTTGACCACAGTTTTGGCCCACCTCATGCCCATCTAGTGAGACCCCTTGCTTTCCACCTTACCTCATGGTTTTGATCTATAAAAATCCCCAGAAAAGGAGATTCCCAGACAATCCATTCAGATCCCGTTCAGTCCCTCTCTCGGAGAGAAGCTTTCTTTCTCTCAATAAATATATTCTCTTAATTTCCATTATTCTTGAAATTCATTCTTTGTTTTTAGAGAAATCAAATTAGTCCCAGGTATCTTTCTGGGTAGGAGTTTCATTCCCCTATATCTATGGTACACATTCCATCTTATGCTGTTTCTGGAACATCTAGGGCCCTTCAGTTTTGTAGAATGGCTTTTACTATAACTTTTATTTATGTATTGAATAGAAAAATACACTCTGCATTGGCATTTAGAATTCTTTGTGTATAGTTAGTGGATATTTATTGTGTTCAACTATATTTTCAGCTTTTGCTCTGGAAATAAAATTAGTAGCCAGATGATCATAGCTGTAGAAAGATGATCTGGCTCGCCATTACCTTAAGACTGGGTGTTCAGCTGGTTGGTCTATAGATTTAAATCAGTGCTCTAACATACACATTCCTATCTACACTGGAAGCAACCAAGACTGTGGGCTTCTACTAGAGAGCACTTGGTACCATTTGGGGCTGGCTGTCTTACTCTACTTATTGCTCGCTGTCATTAACAAACAAGTCCATACCTCTTAAAACAATGAAATGATTAGAGCTGTGGGTTTATGAATAAACCATTACATGTTTTACACAGAAGTTTAGAAATCTAACCATATATAGCATTGTAGAAGGACAGTCCTGTGTCATTTTCTTTTCTTGCCTCTTTTTAAATTTATTGTCCTTTTCTAAAACAAACATTTACTTGACAGACAGGATGGCAACAATTGTATGTCATGATAAGTTGTACATATATAGAAAACCAGAATGACAGGCATTCCATGCATGACCCTATTATTATACATTACTTTTTCAGTGAAGTTTCTTAGTTCACAGGTATCAGCATATATAGTAATTTAGTGTGAGAACTGCTAGTCTCAAAAGCCTGCTGATGTTTCTCATGATCATTGTCTTATCAATCCTGTGCGTATAAATTTATGGCTTTGCCCCTGTCAGGTTTCAAAGCTTTTCTCCTTGCCCCGTCTTCATTTATGTTTACAGCAGCACAATTTGTGATAGCCAAATCTTGGAAACAACCAAGATGCCCGTCAACTGAGGAATGGATGACAACAATATGGTATTTTTATACAATGTAATATTACTCAGCTATAAAGAATGATAAACTTGAAGCATTTACATTTAAGTGAAAGCCACTTGATGATATACTCACAAGTGAAATAAACCAGATGCACATGTGTAAATATTGTAGTATCCCAGGTATAAGAACTCAAAGGAAGAAATACAAATAGAAAGTTATAACACACTTAAAAGGAAAGCGAGAATTTGAGGAAACCGTCAGTGTTTTGAAAATATTATCATGTAGAATTTTCACGTTGTTTAACTGTATATTCTGATATCTGTGTTCTAAGTAATGACATTCAGGACAGGAATACAAAGTGCAAAAACCATGCTTAAATATCTCTCTTGGTCTTCTAAATATATAACATTTTTCATGTTTTCTCAATTACTATTATGCCTCATTAAAATAAATTATAAAAAAGAGAAAATTTTAAGGTTTTTTGAAAGCAAGTGACAATACTTAATTCTTTGTCCAATCTTGCATATATATATGTGTCAATCTGAGCCACAGATTTGACAATAAAAGCAGATAATAGGACAAGCATCGCTAAGTAGCTATCCTAGTTCTTAAAATCTATTCTATATACTTTGTGTGTTATACTGCTTCTGTTTTGATCTCTGCTCTTTGTTTTAGCATTTGTTTTTACTGCTCAAAATAATTAAAAATTAAATCAAGAAATATTCTAATATTTTCATGAATTCCTGAGATGTTCATTATTATGAGTCAAGGTGTACATTTCTTGTTTTCTTTTCTTTATTATATTTATTTATTTACTTTTTAAATATAATTAGTTATAATTTTTTCAATAAATTAGTATATTGCAAACTGTTTTCATAATGTTTTGGTATTGTACAAGGGGCATACTTGATATTATACTTACAGATATTATTATAGCAGATGTCTTTTATCAATAAATTAAGAGAGTGTAGCTCTTCACGTATCTTATTTTTTATACATGAATTGCATCTCAGATTCAATAATTAATACTTTCTGCCTTGTTATTTTCCTAGTGGTTATCAATAGTACTGGAAGCCAACATAATATCCTGTCCAACCACCATTAGTGGAAATCTTGCCTCTCATAGAATTATGTAGAAGCATGGCGTTATCTATCCCAACTGTACTATCTATACACACACATCATGATTTTTCCTTTCTATACCCCTTCCTTTGTTTACACCTGTCAGAGATGGGCACTCCATTGTCATTCAACCAATTTAGGTTACTGAACTTGACGACACAATCCAATACAGTCCAGCATTCCAAAACAATAGTGAGTTATCTAAAGGAGTTGTTGACCACAGCCATTTCCAGCTTAACTTATTATGGCCCTATGTTGTATACCTCACTTTTAAACTTTTCTACTGGATGGCTAAGACTTAGATAGAGCAAGACCTATATACCAAAACTTGTAGTTTTTGTTTCTGATTGAGGTCAGTCAAAACCTCTCAGGGTTTATCTTGTAATCCTATACCGTATTCTGTAGATCCTTTGTATGTATCTTCCATGTGAATGAGTCACGCCAATGCTTGACACGTTTGCTTTCTGTGACAGCCAAAGACAAAGTTTTCTCTCCATGTGACTCAACCAAGATACAGTATAGATCATTAGTCTCCTTGCTCTGTGGCTCCATAATCTCTTTGTTAAGAAAATATAGGGTACAATTGAGTTTCATAATGATACAGTACAGGTTCTTCTATGCCCTGAGTATTCACTAACGTGAAAGGCTAGGGCCAAAATGTTGACTGGGCTTGCAGCTGTTCTATTTCTCCAATTTTGATCTGTAAACTTAAGTTGTGAAACATCCAGAAGAAAAGCTGATTAGTAGCTTGCAGCATATGCCATTCAGTTTGCCCTAACTATCTGACTCAATTCTTTGGTTGTTGTTCCACATTTCTCTTTGTATTTCTTCTTTTGACTTCTTTTGCTAGGAAGACTATACGATATTTACACTTGAGTGTCTGGTTTATTTCACTTACAAGTATATGTTCAAGTGGTATCCACTTCAATATAAATGCTTCAAGTTTATCATTCTGTATAGCTGAGTAATACTCCATTATAAAGAAATACCACATCTTTTAGAACCATTCCTCATCTGACGGACATCTTGATAGTTTCCAAGATTTTGCTATTACAAATTGTGGTGTGATAAGCATAGATACATATATATCACTATGATATAATGCTTTCAGTTCCTCTGGAAAAATTCTCAGGAGGTGGAGAGCCAGCTTGAATGGGATTTCCAGTCCTACTCTTTTGAGGAGTCTCCACACTGATCTCCACAATGGTTGTACCAGTCTACATTCCCATTAAAAGTGCAGAAGTGTTCCTTTTTTCCACACAACCTCTCTAACATTTGTTGTTGGTTGATTTCCTTATAATAGCCATTCTTTCTGGAGTGAGATGGTATCTCAGTGTTGATTTTATTTGCATTTCACAAATGGCTAGCTACGTGGAGCATTTTATCATATATATATTCATATATTTGCTTCTTTAATTTCTTCCTCTGAATTGTGTGTATTCATTTCAGATGCCATTTTCAGAATTGGGTCTTTAAGTTTGAGGGCCCTGTTACATCTTAGTTCTTTATATATTCTAGAAAGAAGACCTTTGTCAGATTGCTTGTTAGTTAGGATTTTTTCAACATTTGTGGGCTGTCTTTTCTCTCTGTCAGCAATATTTTTGATGGTCAGAAACTCCTCAAGAAGAGTTGATCCCAGTAGTTGATTCTTTCAAGTGCTTTGCGTGCAAATATATGTTTGTTCATAAACTCTGTACGTACCCCTATGTCTTCAAGAGTTCCTCCTACTTTCTCTTCCAGGAGATTGAGTGTTTCTGTTTTAATGTTTAGATCTTTAATACATTTTGACTTTAGCTTGGTGCATGGTGATAGATCTGGGTCAAGTATTCATTTACAGCATGTAGAAAGCCAGGTTTTGTAGCACCATTTGTTAAAAAGAATATCTTTCTGGCAGTGAGTATGTTTGGCCCATTTGTTGAAGACCAGATGTGTAAGTGTGTTCGTGAATGCTTCTGCATCTTCTAATACTAGATCCTCATGTCTATTCCGTAGCCAATAACATGTTGAATTTATGACATTGGCTTTGTAGTATAATTTCAAGTCAAGAACTGTGATGCCTCCTGCGTGTCTTTATTGGCCAAGATTGCCTTTGCTATTCTATGGCATTTTGGTTTCAAATAAATTTTAGGAATGATTTCACTAGGTCTTGGAGGTATGTTGGTGGCAGTTCGATACATTAAATCTGTACAGCTATTTTGGGAGTATGGCCATCTTCATGATGTTGGTTCTTCCTATCCAGGAGCATGGAATATCTGAAATCCTCTATAATGTCTTTTCTTAGGGTGTTGCAATTTTCAGTGAAAATAACTTTGATTTCCCTGGTTCAGTGAATTCCAATATATTTCACTTTTAGTGGTGCTATTGTAAAATATATTGTTTCTATTGATTCCCTTTAATGTGCTTGTTATCTGTGTAGAGGTATGCTATTGATTTTTGAGTATTGACTTTGTATCCTGCTATGCTACTGAACTTCCTTATCAGTTCAAGTAGTTTTTTGGTGGAATTTTTGGGGTCTTCCAAGTAAAGTATCATGCCATTTGCAAAGAGGGATAATTTAACTTCTTCTTTATCTATTCTTATTCCATTTATTTCTCTCTCTTTTCTAATGGCTGTTGCTAAGGATTCCAAGACTATTGAATTGGAGGGGTGATAGAGGACATCCTTGTCTTGTACCTGATTGAAGGGTAAAATATTTCAGTTTTTCCCCAATTATATTACCTTTTCGGTTGTTACAGATGACTTTTATCCAGTTAAGATAGAGTCTATCTATTCCAACTTTCTGTAGGACCTTGAACATGAATGAGATTTGGATTTTCTCAAAAGCTTTCTCTGTATCAGTTGAGATGATCACGTGGCTTTTAGGTTTCAGTCTATTAATATAGTGTATTACATTCATAGATTTTACTAATATTGAATCATACTTGCATCCCTGGTATGAATCCTATCTGGACATGGTGTGTGATCTTCTTGATGATTTGCTGTATTCTATTTGCTAGGTATATATTAAATATTTTTGTGTCTACGTTCATGAGGGAGATTGGCTTATAGTTTTCCTTTTTGATTTTGTCTTTCACTGGTTTTGGAATCAGTACAATACTTGCCTCCAGAAATGATTTTGGGAAGAATGCTTCCTTTTCAATTTCATTGAAGAGTTTGCAGAGTTTAGGGATTATATCTTGTGTAAATATCTTGTAGAATTCAGCTGCGAATCCAGCACGTCATGGACTTCTCTTTGTTGGTAGGCTTTTTATTATGTTTCCTATCTCGTTGGCTATTATTGGTTTACTGAGAGCTGTTATATCTTTTTGGTTCAATTTTGTTAATTTGTTCCTTTCTAGAAATATGTCCACTTCTTCTGTGTCTTCTATTCTGTGAGCATAAAGATTCTCAAAGTAGCTATTCATAATCTTCTGAATATCTACTGGATCTGTGGTGATTTCACCCTTTTCATTCCTCATCGCATGTAGTAGAATTTTTTTCTTTCCTCTTTTTGATTAAGTTGGATAGAGTTTTAGCAAGTTTATTTAGTCTTTCAAAGAATCAACTTTTTATTTGCGGATTCTTTGGACTATTTTCTTCATCTCACTTGAATTAGTTTCTGCTACGATCTTTATGATTACTTCCCGTCTTTGTGCTCTGGGTTTCATTTGCTCTTCTTTTTCTGGTTCTCAGAGGTGCAGCATTAGGTTGTTTATTTGTTCCCGTTATGAATTCCTAATGTGTGAGTTCATAGCTATGATTTTTCCCTCTAAGAACTGCCTTCATTGCATCCCATAAATTTCGGGAAGTCGTGCTAGAATTTTCATTGAATTGTACATATTGATGAATTTCTTGTTTAATTTTTTCTGTGACCCATTGACTGCTGATTAGTGTGTTGTTTAATTTCCAGGAATTTAGCGGGTTTTTCTGGTATCTTTTGTCATTTAGTTCCACTTTCATTGCATTGTGGTCAGATAGTATGCATGGGATAGTTTCCATTTTATTGGATGTCCTTTGCACTAATATGTAGTCTATTTTGGAAAATGAGCTGTGTGCAGCTGAAAAAATTGTGTATTCAGCTGTGGTTGGGTGGAACACTCTGTATATGTCCACAAGGTCCATTTGTTCCAAGCTCTTGTTCAGTTCTGCTACTTCCTTGCTAATTTTTTGTCTGGTTGACCTATCTTTTTTAGATAAGGGTGTGTTAAGATCTCCTGTTAAGATTGTGTTCTTAGACATGAAGTTTTTCATGTCCCTTAAGATTTGTCTTACATAGTTGTGTGCTCTTGTGTTTGGTGCATAGATATTTATGAGTGTTACCTCTTCCTCTTGAATTTTTCCCCTGACCAATATCTAGTGGCCTTCTTTTTCTTGTCTGATCCTTCTTGGTTTGAAGTTGAGACTGTATGAGAACAGAATCGCTACTCCTGCTTTTTACTGAGGTGCTCAGGCATGTAGTACTTTTTTCCATCCTTTTACTTTGAGCCTATGAATGTATTTTTGAGTTAAGTGTCTTCCTTGTATACAGCATATTTTTGGATTTGTTTCCCATTCCACTGTGCCAGTCTATTTCTCTTAATTGGTGATTTGAGTCTGTTTACATTGATGGTTATAATTGAAATGTGATGACTTACGTTTGTGATGATATTACTTGGTGTTGTTTACTCCTTTGTTTCCTGTGTTAATTGTCTTTCCTCTTTATTGGATTTCTTCCATTCTTATTCGTGGAGTTCTGGTCATTGTGGTCTCTTTCTAGAACATCTTTCAGCAGCCTGTGAAAGAATAGCTATGTCATCATTAAATTCTTTAGTTGTTCTTTGTCATTGAAGTACCTCACTTCTCCATCGAAATTGAGAGTTTTGCAGCGTGTAATAGTCTGGGCTGGAATTAGTTTTCATGTACAACTTGAAGAACACTGCTCCATGCTCTCTTTTCCTTCATTGTTTGTGTAGAGAAGTCCGCTGTAATTCTGATGGGTTTTCCTTTGAATGTGAGCTCCTTATTCTATCTAGCAGCTTTCAGTATATTATTTTTTTGTTGGATTTCTGGGATCTTAACTATTATGTGTTTCAGTGTGTTTCTACTTGGGTTGAAGTTATTTGGTGTTCTGTATGCTTCTGTGACCTGAATGTTGGATTGTTTCCTCATATTTGGGAATTATTCTGCGATTACATCTCCCCAAATTCTTTTTATGTCATTTGTATTGACTCCTTCCTTCTCATTTTTTTATTTAATTTTATTTGTTATTTTTGTTTTATTGAAGTTCAAATATCAATGAGATAGTTTCAAGATATCTTGACAAGATGAATTTGATAAATTAATACATTGAAACCTGTTTTCATAATGTTTTGCATCATAATGTTTTGTATCATAGAAGTTGCATACATGGTATTATGCTTACAGACATTATTATACAGTCTCTTATCAGTAGAGTTTAGCTCTTTGTGTATCTTATTTTTTATACCTGAATTACAACAAAGATTCAATAATTAATACTTTCTACCTTGCTATTTTCCTAGTGGTTGTCCATAGCACTAGAAGCTGACATAATATCCTGTCCAACCACCATTAGTGCAAATCTTGCCTCTCATCGAATTATGTAGAAACACGGCATTATCTATGCCAACGGTACTGTCTATAAACACATGTCATGATTCTTCCTTTCTATACCCCTTCCTTTGTCTACGGCTGTCAGAGATGGGCACTCCATTGTGTTTCGTGTGACTTAGGTGCTTGAACTCGACAACACAATCCAACACAGTCCAGCATTCTTCATTCTCATTGATACCAATTATTCTCACATTGTTCATCCTGGCATCATCTTGCAGGTGCTGGATTATTTTTTCCTGCATTCTCATTGTTTTTTAAGAAATCCTTTCTCACCTTTTCACTAGCTGCACCTACGTCTTCAACATTTGAAACTCTTCACTTTCACAGAAATGGTTTTGTAGACTCGTGATTGATCATTTTAGTTCTTCTATATCTCTTTGAGTGTGTTTTATCCGTTTTGTTTCTTTTCTGTATTGCTCATCCAAGCAATCCTTAATTTTTTATTCATGTCTTCTTTAGCAGTATTTATTGGTTCTTTTTCTGCAGTGTTTCTTCCAACTAGGGTTTACTCTCTATATTTCTGGACTTGTTTCTGTATTTCAGATGGTATTATTTCAAAGAATTTTTTTCAAATATTTCTTTTTTGATTTCAGAAATTATTTCTGCTTTGACTTCTTCATGACTTTCTGTTGTTGTTTCTTTGCTTCAGACCCTGTTAATTCATATGTTTCAGTTGGAATAGTGCTCTCTGCACTTGTCCTGGGTGAGCCCTGGTTTTTCCCCCTGTGTTTCTGAGTTTGATTCTTTATTCAGATGCTATGTATTCAAATATTTCTTTTTTTATTTGAGGAATTTATCCTCGTCTGATTTCCTCTCTACATTTCTGCTGTTGTTTCTTTGCTTCTGTTTCTGTTAATTCATTCATTTCAGCTGAGCTAGTGTCCTCTGCACTTACTGGTGGACTCGAGGCCTGGGATTGCGTTTTTCTCCTTGTCCTTGTCATTTTGTATAGCACTGACTTCTGACCTTTAGTGTAGAGCTTTATTGCAGCTATAATCCTAGCGTGTAATGAGATTCGGGTGCCTGTCTATTAAGTTTGAGATTGTCCAGGTATGCCTATTCTGGATTTAGCTGTTGTGTTCAGTTCCTTTTTTGCTGCAGCTCCTGTGGTTCCCCTCTGTTGGTTCCCTGATCAGGCAATCACGAACTGCACCAAGATCCAGAGTGAGTAGTGAAAATTTCCACTCTCTTGGCTTGCTTTGGGGGGAGAATCCGGAAAGTTGCCAGAGTTGGCCCTCCTATGTCAGGTAGGTCGCTGTCTACGTGGGTGGGCCTCTGCTTTGGTGGGTCTGCTAGGCTTCCAGAAGGATAGTGGATGTTCTTTTTCACCAGGTAGTCTGTGCTGTGTCAGCCAAACTGTGCTGGGTCTGAGGCCACAGGCCGGAACTGGAGAAGGCTGGGAAAGGTCCCTCTGTGTGCCGGACCTGGAGCCCTCACCCACAGGCCAAGCAATTCTGGTTCTGGGCCCACGTGGTGGGAGAGGGTATTGCTGGGATATGTCTCTCTGGCGCTGCGGGCCTGGAGCTCTCACTCACCAAACTTTGATGCCCAGTGAGTCAGGGAAATTCCCACCTGCTCAGGGGACTTTCAGGTAGGCTATCCCTCGAGTTGCTAGTGAGTGTGTCCTGAGGTTTCAGGCCAGTCACCGGCTTGGTGCACTTTGGGGCAGGGATCAGGTTAGCACGTGTGGGAAGAAGCAGAAGGCTCTCCCTCAGACTCACTACACACTTACTGATCTGGGAATCCTGGTGAGTCTTGAAAATTCCCACTCACTGGGAAGGCTTGTGGCAGGATCCAGGAGGCCTCCAAGTCAGCCCTGCCCCCACTGTTTCTGGCTGGTCTCACTAGCTGGGTGGGCGTGGGTGGGATTGAGGAAGATAGCGGAATCGGCCCCACTGTCTCAGGCTGGTCACTCTGGCTGCATGTAGATTTCTTGTGGTTATGGACATGTGGGGCTCTATGTGTCTCATTTATCTGTATGTCAGGTTCTTTTCTCATGTTTGGAAAATTTTCTACAAGTACTTCTGCAATTAGTCTTTCTTTGATTTGTGCTGTCTCCCGCTGCTTCACTGACACCTTTTATTCTAATATTATTTTTCAAAATGTTATCTTTTATCTCCTGGATACTTGCTGGTTCCTTGATAATGTTTTTTGTATTTGTTTTGTTGTTTGCATTTTTTAATTTGTTTTTTATTTTATTGAAGTACAGATATCAATGAGACAGTTTTACGACACCTTAACAGGACGGATTCGATAAATTAATACATTGCAAACTGTTTTCATAATGTTTTGGTATTGTACAAGGTGCATACATGATATTGTACTTACAGACATTATTATAGCAGATGTCTCTTATCAGTAAATTAAGAGAGTGTAGCTGTTTATGTATCTTACTTTTTATAACTGAATTTAACCAAAGATTCAATAATGAATACTTTCTACTTTGTTATTTTCCTAGTGGTGGTTCATAGTACTGGAAGCCAGCATAATATCCTGTCCAACCACCATTAGTACAACTCTTGCCTCTCATAGAATTATGTAGAAGCACGATGTATCTACCACAACTGTACTATGTATACACACACATCATGATTCTTCCTTTCTATACCCCTTCCTTTGTCTACACTTGTCAAAGATGAGTACTCCATTGTCATTCAACCAATTTACAATGACAATGACATTGAATAACATTTGTTGAATGTTTTTTGTATTTTAGGACAGGTTCTATAGTGTCTGCAGGGTCCCACTGCGTAGATCGGACTCATGGTGATCCTTCTATTTACAGCCTCCAAAGAGCTGGGATTACAAAAGTATACCAGTCTCAGTTGCTGTCTCAGTGAGCTCTGGGGGTGGGCCCAGCAAGGCTGGCAAGCGTATCATACTCCCATCCCCTGCGTCTGCTTAAGCAGGGCCTTTAATCTGCTGAGCTATTTAGCCAGCCCTATTCCTTGTTAGTTTTAAGAAATTTTTCCTTTCACAATTATTGGCTGCATCACTGTGTGATCTAAAAGTCTACGGGCTGGCAAGATAGCTCACCAGTCTAGAGCGCCTCTCAGGGACCGTGGTTCGAGCCCCAGCACCACATGCCATGCCAGCCCCTCCTCCCAGGGGCAGGCTGAGCTGACTCCCCACCCCCGCAAATAAAGAATCTGTGATGTGTAGCAAGACACTGTAATAAATAAATGAATTTAAAAATAAACAAAAATAAAAGTCTAGGAGCTCCAGTGGCGCAATCGGTTAGTGTGCGGTACTTATACTGATCTAAAAGTCTATGTACAGTTTCATTCAAGCAGGTTTCAATGGAGTTTTTAATATCCTGGATATGTTTGAAATTGTTTCATGCATTCGAATTCTTTCCTCCATTGTTAATTCAGTGTTTTCTTTATTGTGGAATGCTGGTCTGTGTTGGATTGTGTAGCTGAGTTCAGGACCTAAATTAGTTTAATGACAATGGAGTGTCCACCTTTAATAGGTCTTCACAAAAACAGGGGGTATATAAAGGAAGAATCATGATGTGTGTGTATGAAAAGTACAAATAGGATAAATATGCCATGCTTCTGCATAATTCTATGAGAAGCTCCATGACAGATCGCTGGGGGCTAAGGAAGGTCGGTCCGAGCTTACCAGGATCCGGCAGGTTGCCCAGAGTCTGCCAAAGTTCTAAAATTGAACAAGGAAAGCTGAACATGTTTATTTCTGAAACACAAATTTATTTCTCTTTATACATATTTAACACCTACAAACCATAAGCAAACACAGACATGCATACATATTTTTCCATGTCTTATTTTGTTTCGTCATTCTTCTAGTATTTTTATTCTACTTTCTAATCTTTTGTATGCTTTATTACCTTCAAGACTATTTAAAGAAATCTTCCTTAATGTATCCTATAGTAATCAAACAATGTGCCATTTTGTATATTTTGAGTTTATAATCTAATCAATTACAATACCAAAACAAGAATGAAAATGTCTTTAGAAAATATTTAATACAGTGACCTTAAAATTCATATAAATCATTGTATCAGGGTTCTCAAAAGAAACAGAATTAAGTGTGTGTGTGTGTGTGTGTGTGTGTGTGTGTGTGTTTGAGTAGAAACTCAAGGATTGATACTGAGACAGAAACACAGGGGAGAGACAGACAGACAGACAGATTATACACAAGAAATTGGTACATAAGAATACAAAGAATGGACTTTCCTAATCCCATGGATGATTTGGCAGCTAGAGACCCAAGAATGTCAATGGTACAAATATGCAGTTTGAGTAAAGTATGAGGGAAGATTTCCTTCAGTTTGTGAGGCTATGTGTTCATTCATTAATTTTTTTCCTACTTCAAATCACTGAATATGTTCCATCTATGTTATATAGCCCTATCTGTTTAAAGTTTATCAATTTAAATGTTAAATTGCAACATTTGTTAAATGCAAACCACCCTTCACTTGATGCCTAAAATTAACCACTAAGACAAAGCCATACACTGATATGTACAAGATGGGTAAGGCAACGATCCTGTGAATCTTCAGAAGATTTTCGAATCTAGCATTTAATTGGAAGGACACTCACCCTGACTAACTATATATGCTGATACCTGTGAATTAAGCAACTGCACTGAAGATGGTAATTTCTATTAGTAGGTTCATGCTTGGAGTGCCTGTCATTCTGGTCTCCTGAATACGTGCCGTGCTGCTTGTCATGACACAACAGTTGCTAGCATGCTGTCTGTTGGGTAGATGTTATTTTAAAACGGAGGGAGTAGGTGAATGAAGGCAGGAGAGAGGAAAAGGAGTGATGTGGGACTGTCCTGTTATAATTCTGTATATGATTAGCTTTCAAACTTATGTGTACATATATAATCGTTTATTCCTATTTTTGAAATATACATTAATTTTTTTAAAAAATATTACATTATAATTTGTAAGGACTTAAAGTTTGACATATCAATACTTGATGAAAAACACCTGTTCCATGTTAAGCCAAAGATTTTTGATATTCAGACTGGTAGGGAGGTTATAGTGAGGTTAAGCTCAATAGCCTAGGTTGTACAGTAATAACAATAAGTTTCTCTTCTAGAGTGTGAACAACCTAAGTTTGAAGACCAAAAATTGGAGAAAAAAGAGGGTCAGAAGGACAGACAACATTTTGGCCCTGGACTTTCAAGGTCAATTAAGACTCAGGACATGAAAATCTGTACTGTAACGTCATGCAAGCCAGGTGTGTCCCAAATCTTCTGATCAAGAAGAGTACGGGGTCAAAGAGGAAAGTATTGATCATGTAGAGTTTACCTAACGAGAGTCACATGGAGAGAAAACATTCTCTCAGGCTTTCATAGAGAGCAAATTGGTGAAGCAATGGCCGTGACTCATCCACATGGATGACACAGACAAACAATCTACAAACTGCAGTACAGGGTCTCAGGATAAACTTGAGGGTATTTGACTGACCTTAATAAAATACAAAAGCTACAATTTTTGTTATATAGGTCTTGCTTTACCTTGGTCTTAACCATCCATCAGAAAGTGTAAAAATGAAGTATAAGAAGTAAAGCCATATTATTATTCTGAGCTGTAAAAGGCCCAAGTCAACAACTTCTGACATTGTCAGACATATGGAAAACCTAACACTGTTATGGAATACTGGACTATTTTGGAATATTTTGCTGAATTTACACACCTATCATATTTAAATTGTAAAGCTAAGCAAAAAGGGGGATTAAATGAATGAGCATTTTGTGTATTCAAAATAGTTAAGATAGATATACAGCTACATTCTCTTAATTCAGCGAATGGAGGGATCTGCACTAATAGTGTTCGTAAATAGAATATCATGTCTATTAATATAGTGTATTACGTTTATAGATTTTCGAATATTGAACCATCCTTGCATCCCTGGGATGAATCTTACCTGGTCATGGTGTATGATCTTCTTGATGATTTGCTGTATTCTATTTGCCAGGATTTTGTTGAGTATTTTTGCATCTATGTTCATGAGGGAGATTGGCCTGTAGTTCTCCTTTTTGGTTGCGTCTTTACCTGGTTTTGGAATGAGTA
>PVKA01043214.1:0-16902 GCA_004027165.1 Ctenomys sociabilis | reverse complement strand
TTTTTTTGGTCTTTTTTGAGACAGGGTCTCACTGTGCAGTTCAGGCTGGCCTTAAGCTCACTTTGTAGCTCAGGCTGGTCTCGAACTCACAACAATCCTCCTGCCTCAGCCTCCCTAGTGCTGGGATTACAGGCATGCGCCACCACGCCCGGCTGATTCACTTTTTTATATATCGGAATTCCTTATTTCCACATGTGACCTTTGCTTACTTGTCTCATTGGCTTTGCTTGGCTACTGTGGAAGATCAGGACCACACCTAAAGCATTTGTAATAAAATTAAGTGGGAAATACTATGCTTTTTAAAAACTCACAGGTGGCTCAGTCAGGGAAATTATAATACAGTGTTATCACCCAGAAGATTAATAGCATTTGATTAAATCTACTACTTCAGGGGCCAGGGAGATGGCTCAGTGGAATAAGCACTCCCCTGGCAAGCACAAGGGCCTGGGTTCAATCCCTGGTTCCGCAAAAAAAAAAAAAAAAAAAAAAAAAAAAAAAAAAAAAAAAAAAAAAAAAAAAAAAAAAAAAAAAAAAATAATAATAATAATAATAAATAAATAAAATAAATCTATTACTTCAAAATGACACAAATTCCTCATGGATTCCAGGATTCCATTCTGAAATGAGATATGATCAAGACTGGATTTCTAAGGCCAGGGAGACAGTTGAGCAGCATAAGCGTTGGCCCGGCAAGCCCAGCGTCCTGAGTTCAACTCTTGGTATATTTACATGTATAAAAAGACTGGGTTTCTAAACGTTGCTAGGACGAGCTGAGCACCCCTCTCACCTGGGTCGTGACGATGACCACCGCGATGCCGGTGGACGCAGGGCTGGAGTCCCACTGCAGAGGTCTGCTCTGGGACTTCTTCATCCGGACCACTGTCCAGCCCATGCACAGGCTCAGAAGCAGGTAGAGCATCTGGATTTGGGAAGCGATATCAAAAACTGAAGGGAAATGAAAATCAAAGTCAGTGAAGCTTTCACAGTATACAGAATCTGGCACTTTTTGTACTGAGGTAAACCACTGCTTTTTCCCATAAAAAGGTACGAACTTGCACATTGAAGTACGGGAATTCAGTAAGTTATTCACATATAATAATTTAAGGAATTAAACATTTGCCATGTAACGTGTAAATACTCATAAGAAACTGCATCTTAAAATACTCAATGCTCATATCCTTCTTCTAAGTCCATCTCAGGCTCTTCATGCATCCCACTTCCCTTAGCTTTCATCAGTGTACACATAATCCTGATTGTTAAAAACACACTTCAGATATCATTTCTGCAATATGGAAGACATAAGTACCTTCATTACGGAATGTCAGGATTTGTTTTGATGGCTGATGTATAATATGAAGAGGACTCGCTAGAACTATTACTAAGAAATACTATGACTACGAGGTGCATAGCCACTGAAACATCCAATCACTCTGGCTTTAAACAAACGGAGAGCTCCATGAATTGGTGCAGTGTGCCACCATGTGGCCATCACTTGCACTGCAGGGAAAGCCTGCTACTTCACAAGGATGCGCTCAAATAGCACAAGAGAAACTATAAACACTTAAGTCCAGCGCACATTTATTATAAGCTGGTAACTACGGATTGTTTTAGAAGGCTATCGCTTTCTTACAGTATATTTTGGTTTGGGTTTTGGAATAAACTTGTGGTCATAATTTAACAACTGTCATCCATAACTTTGATGCTGATATATATATTACTTTTTTTGGCGGAACTGGAGATTGAACTCAGGCCCTTGCACTTGCCAGAGAAGCACTTGTTCTACTGAGCCGTCTCCTTGGCCTCTGATGCTGTTAATTTTTACTTTTCAATTTTGGGACAGTGCTGTGGATTGAAAGCAGGGCCTTTACATTGGGCCATATCCCCAGGCTCTCTTTAAGTTTCGAGGTAGAGCACCAGTACGTCACTATAACTTGCCCAAACTAGTGATGCTCTTGCCTCAGCCCCGAGAGTGCTGGGACTACAGGAGTGCACCACTAGGCCTGGCTGCATTATATGCTTTTTTTAAACATAAGGATGGTCTTTCAGAAATGAAGACAGCCAGCTACAGCACATAAAGCTTACACTTAAAAATTGCAAGCCAGAAATCTACTAGTAGCATACTTCTTCAGATGTATTTTGACAGATCTTCCTCTGCCTTGCTATCTAAATGAAAATGAGTTACCCTACACGTATGTGGCAGTGTATTCTTGATAATGAACTGTCACTGTACTTGAATGATATGGCCTGTCATGTTAAATTCATTTTTCTTTCATCACAGTTTTAAATGACTGTGATACCAATTAATTTTATTAAGCGTCTCATAGATACACAGTCAGTTAAAGAAAAAGGTTGGTTAAAGGAATATTCTTACCTAAGCTGCTAAGCATCAAAAACAAATACCTTGGGTAAAAGATTCCAATTTTCTGGCTCATTTCTTTATGTACTAAGTAATACAGAAGCCAATGTAATACTACTGCATACCTGGATGAGTGTAACAACATTCATTTATTGTTGAAAAATTGCTAATTTTAGGTAATATACACAGATCACACAAAAACTCCACTTAATCAACCAAACGTTTTATTGTGGAAACTACAAAAGTTATCAAAATCAATTTATTGGAGTTTTTTAAGAAAGAAAAAAAAAACCTTTTGTTTTCTACCCTTCAGTGATAATGCTAGAGAGCCTAAAAACAGTTTTGTATATAGCTGACATAAATATTCAATAGTCCTTGATTTTAATAACACCTTTGCCACTTACTGGCTCCATGTGTTTTGTATCTTTTGATATCAAGTTTCTCCTTGAACATTCACAAGCTCAATTACTTTTTAGATTCTGCAAAGATTTAACACTGTATGTGAGGGCCAGGGAGATGGCTCAGTGGAATAAGTGCTTGCCTGGCAAGCATAAGGGCCTGAGTTCAATCAGTCTTGCAGAAATGAAGACAGCCAGCTATAGTGCATAAAGTATCAGTCTTGCATAAATGCCAGCAATCACAAAGTACACTAGGACTAGGTAGAAAAAGAACTCATGTAACCCTGTGAAGAGAAGAGAGGAGTTTGCTTCAGTAAAACAATGCCAGATTTGAGTTGGATTGCTTTCAAATCTTCCTCTCAATATTTTTCTACAACTTTTTTTAACTGGAGTCACAGCATTCCCTTCTGTAAATGAGAGAAATGTTACCCACCCCCACAAAAAAGAAGAAGGGCTCTAAACAGTGCTCAGAAAGCATGACATGCCTCTTGTTTATGCCCAGGAGATGAGCTATACGCATCCTCTTCAAAAGCAAAAGCAAAGGCTTAGTTCTAGAATTTTAAGACAGGTGGCAAGATCTGGATAAACAGGCCCTAAGATGATTAATGGCAAAAATCATAAGATGCTTACTGGAGAGTGGTAAGGCCAGAAGAGAACTAGGAGAACAGAAGGAAAAGTAAATCCCAGTGTGCTTTCATATTCAAAATCTGCTTTCTAGGGAAAATCTTAGTTTTCCAGCATTAAGAATGGTACATAAATTAATGGTCCTCTGATGCTCTCTTTAACATGTCCATGACTATAGGCCCTTTTATTTATTTTTCTTTTTGAGACAGGGTCTCACTATGAAGTTCAGGCTGGCCTTGAACTCATTTTGTAGCCCATGCTGGTCTCAAACTTTCAAGGATCTTCCTGCCTCATCTTCTCCAGTGCTGGGATTATAGGTGTATGCCACCACACCCAGCTACCAGGCCTTTCAGGTACCTTTGTCAAGAATTAAGATGTTATGTGCATGTACCAACTCCCCACAAGGAACGAAGTCATTATGTACTGCAAACGTACTAACAGTTTATTTTTATTTTATTATTATTACTTTTTTTTCTTCTTTTTGTGGAACTGGGAATTGAACTCATCAGGCCCCTGCGCTTGCCAGGCAAGAGTTTATTCTACTGAGCTATCTCCCTGGCCCCCTTTTTTTTGTATTTATGCAGGGTGTACAGGGTGTCGCTGAGTAGATCGGACTCAGAGTGATCCTCCTGATTACAGCCTCCCAAGTGATGGGATTACAGGCACACCCCCAGTCTCAACAGCCATCTCAGCGGGTCCTGGAAGCAGGGCTGGCACAGTAGGCCTGGGAATTGAACTCCCAGCCCATGTCTACCTAAGCAAGTGCTTTAATCTGCTGAGCTATTTGGTAGGCTCTTAGTACTAACACTTAAAAAAAATAAAAATTAAATATTTTTCTATCACGCTTACTTAAAAATTACTTCATAAGTGTTTCTCTGTAAATAAAAGAACAAATATGCAAAAGCAGCTCAATTATAGGTGTACATGAGGCCTTGAGTCAGAAATGAAAACAAATTTGGCACAAAAATATGGAATTAGCACAGGTCTGAGTTAAGGCCCTTGTGCGGCAGCTGACTGATACTCAGAATCACATCCCACCTTCCTGAGCCCAGATTCTTTAAGTGCAAAACAGAAACAAGTACACCTCCTGTTGACTGAGGACAAAATGAGAGTATCTGCAAATTCTAAGGGTAACAAAGAGCCAGCCACACATACTGAGAGTGAAAAGCAGCTGAGTAGGACACGTGAAAACTAAATCTGCAACTGTTTTCAGCTCAGCTCTAACCAGCACTGGACAGAAAAACCTTGCTATAACAAAAAATTATTTATTTATCCTTTCTTGTCCTGTGGTGTGGTACTGGAGATCAAACCCAGGGCCCCACACTTGGTCGGCCAACACTTTTCCCACTGAGCTATACCCTCTGCCCAGAATAATTTTAACAAAAAAAAAGAAAGGGAAACAGATGGCAAGTTTCATCTTTTTTTTTTTTTTTTTTTTTTCAGTACTGGGGACTGAACTCAGGAACTTGTGCTTGCCAGGCAAGCGCTTATTCTACTGAGCTATCTCCTCAGCCTCTAGATTCAGCTTAAACAACAACGAATAATGCTCAGAAAGGTACTCACATTCTGCCAAACTTCCCATAAAAGGCATCCCTATTCCATCTTTGGAGTACCTGGAAGATTGAAGAGTACGAATTACAGATATGAAAAACACTGCCCATAGTCAACGTAAGCATAATTTTGGTGGACTAATTAGGATTAATTAGATGTAATGATGAACACAGTTTTAGTGGTTTTGAGTTACCTGGAGAAATGAATGTAATTAGCTAAAGCTGAACCAGCTTGTAACAGCAATGCAGTTGTCAGAACCTTTAAAATCATGTGCATGGGTCCTCCTTTCTTAATAGCCTGCCACAATGATTGGGCATAAATGCAAGCAATCACAAAGTACACTACGACTAGGAGGAAAAAGAACTCATGTAACCCTGTGAAGAGAAGAGAGGAGTTTGCTTCAGTAAAACAATGCCAGATTAGTGCTGGGCTGCTTTCAAATCTTCCTCTCAATATTTTTCTACAACTTGTTTCCCCCCACAACTAGAGTCCTAGCATTCCTTTTTATAAGTCAAAGGAAAGATTAAATAAATTTTCTACTTTGGGGCAAAGTTGCAACTATAAGGAGGCAGATTAAGCTGAACTAAAAAGTCAATCTGTAAAACAAAAACCCACAGTGAAGGAGGTCAAGGACTCATCACAGAATTAGTTATTAAAAAACAGCAAAGGAAAACGATGACTTCAGCATGCACTTATAATGTACTTGTCTTACCCTCAAGGTGAATTTCTTTCCTGAGAAGTTTAGAAAGAACTTAATAATAGCTTACTATACCTCCTCAGTGCTTCTCCAAGTGTGGTCCCTGGGTCAGCAGCCTGAATGGACAGTTTCCTTTCAGTGCAAATTCTTAGGACCCTCCTCAAATCTACTGAATCTGCTACTCTGAGGGTGCAGCCTGAAGGAGATTCGGCTCCTGAGAATCACAGCTGTCCAGTGTTCTACTACTTTGAACATCCATTTGGACAAAGCTGCAGAACACTTGTCACGCCCAGAGGCCTCTTCTGAGATAAGTTTCTGCAGCTCCTGCCAGAGAGGAGACCCTCTGGAGACAGCCAACTCCATGCCACAGCCTGCTGCAACTGACGCCAAGTAAGTGGCCCCAAACCCAAGTGCCTAACAACATCATGTGATGCTCTAAGTTAGGCAAAGGATATTTCCTCCTAAGAATTCAAACTACAAAATATGGAAAGGAAGTCATCACAGAAATTGAAGCTAAAAAGAGCTGGTGTTGAGGCAGGACAGAGGAGTCCACTAGGTCCGGATGGTATCACAGTCGGTGAAATGGTCTGCGAGTTAGCAGAAATTATGAGCAAAGGTGTTTGTGTAGCTGGCAAAAGTAAGCAAGAATGCACAAATTTTATATTACAAATGGTGCCAGTTAGTATAGCAACCTGTAGTCCCCACTAGCAGCTCTTTTGCATAATTTTGAGGTAACCTCATTTTTTTTTAGGACAAATTTTTATTTTTCAAAAGTTTCTAAAAATTTTGTCTAAAACCATTATATAAGCCTTTGAATTTCATGTTTTGGAGCTTAATGGTTTATATGAACAGTCATCTCAGTATCCAGGAGATTGGTTCCAGGACCCAAACCTTTGGATGTTCAAGGCCCTTATGGAAAACGGCGTGATATTTGTATAGAACCTATGTCCCGCCATCCACCCATGAACTGTCACTTACCTGCAGTTGCTCATCATACTTAAAATAAATGCTCTATATAAGCTATATTGTATGGCTTAGAAAATACTGACAAGAAAAGTCTGTACATGTTCAACACAGACACAATTTTTTTTCCCCCAAATACATCTGATCCATGGTTGGCTGCATCACGACCCAGAAACCGCGCCCACTAGCGCCGCCTGTGCCGGCCTGAGCACGGTGCCAGCTCCACTGAGCCCATGGCTGAATCCTGTGAAGAGCCAGCTGCCCGCTCGGCCACGAACACTAAGCGCGCTGCAACCTCCCTTTTAGGGTCAGTGCCAATTAATACGCCGCAATGAGGATATATCCATTATGCGGAAAGCAAATTGGGAAAATCCATCCAGAAGACACAAGGCATCGGAAAAACAGTCAAGAAATAGTTCACCCTCAATCTTTTTTTTTTTTTTTTTTTTTTTTTTTTTTTTTGAGCATAGTTGGGAGGGGAAAAAAACAGCAGAGGTTTCTCAGCCACTCGGTGTCTCTCCTGCTTTACCTACCTAAATGATGATAGCTTGCTTTAGTAGCAAGAAAAGATCAAATCACAGGAGGCATGTTTTCTTTTTAAACTCCTTACACAGATATGCATTGCAGATTTAGAAATAATGGGACCATAATCCTCAGGTTATTGCAGTACTAAAACGAGACAGAAAATACAAATGCTAACCATGTTATAACAGCTGTGGGTTGGTAAAATTCATATGCTATCATGTTTTGGGTCTTGGTTTTTGTCTTTGCTTCTTCGTATTAAAGAATTAAATCATTCTATTTAAAGTTTTATTCATTTATAATAATTTACAAAATCACAGGATAAAGTGTTAAGACTATTAGGTTACAAATGTGCCATGAAAATAAAATTCTCAATTTTCTGAGAAATTACAATAATGCAGGAGAGACAAAAATACATAGTGTCAGAAAAAAATGTTTTAGGATTATGCAATAGTTAATGTATGCCTCAGGAAAAGCTAGCATTATAAACAACAAAGAAAAGTTTTTCAATAAAATGATACGTTTATCTTACCATTTTTTCACTAAATTTTAGATAAATAATCCTTTCTTACAAATGATTTTTACAAGATCCTTTAAGTATAAAATACTGGTTCTATACTCAGAGATTATGTACTTTCAAACCACCTCTAGAAAGTGTTCCTAGGGCTGGGTAGATGTGCCTCCCTGGCAAGCACAAGGACTGAGGTCTGATCCCCAGTACCACAGGCTGTGCTATACTGGCCACCAAAACAGGGCGTGGAGGTGCAAGCCTGCAATCCCAGCACGGGGGAGGCCGAACAGGAAGAGCACTATCAGTCCAAGCTGCATAGTGAGACCCTGTACCAATTAAATAACGATTTTTTTTTTAAGTTCTATTTTATTTCTCTTCAGCTATCAATTTATTTTGTTCTGCTACTAGCCTTTACAAGAAAGCAATAGGTGAAATGAAATTTCAATCTGCAAAGTAAAATCTAATGTTAAAAGCTGTGGATGGGTACTGCACATTAAGTCTTACTTTCAGTATAAATACACTAAAGATGAAAAGAAACACTTACATGAGCAGACAATGTGTGGTGACCATTTAAAATGAAATATGAACCAGGCAGACTTAAGGAAAAACCACTGGCAAAATTACATAGGGATAAAACTTAGAGGGCAGCTTCAACCACCTCCGCCTCTGCTAAAGAAACTAGGGAGAGAAGAGGGTGTAAAATGGGAAAGAATCAAATAAATAAATAAATAAATAAATAAAAATAAAAATATTAATAATTATCTGAAATGATAAAAAAAAAATGGGAAAGAATCCTTGGGTTGAGGGACAGAGCCTTGCTTGTCCACCAGCTTGCTGTCTCGGCGTCCCAGTGTCCACCCACTCTCCTGGGTCCCAAGGCATTCAGCACTGCCAATACCTTCTGCACAGAGGTAAACCTAATCTCCTGATAGATTCCCCTACCCTGATTGTCTTTCTGACAAGTTACCCCTGTGTCAGTATACAGCAAGGGTGTGTGGACCAGTCCAGACACATGAAATGTGACAAGGAGCACCTGGGAAAGGCTTCCTTCTCTGCTCTCAAAAAGATAAAGAACAGGGACCAGGGAGATTGCTCAGTGGAATAAGCGTTTCCCTGGCATGCGCAAGGGCCTGAGTTCAATCCCTGGTTCCGCAAAAAAAAAAAAAAAATAGAGAACATCAGCCTTACCTAGTAGGACACCCGGAACTGCTGTGGCTAACTTTGAACCTAAGGGAGCTAAGGGCAAAGCTCTGACTCAGAAGGTAGCAGGGGAGATGCTACGTAATCTGCTCTTGAGAACTCTTGCAACTTTCGGGTGACCAGAGTAATTCATTTCTTTACTGTCTTATCACTTGCATGAGGGTTTTCTGTTACTTTACGCCCAAAACATCCCAACATGTGACTAATACTGACTGGAAGGCCCAACCAATGACCTTTCCGACCCGTGAAGGCCAAAAACAAAAGCAGGAACTAATCTGCGGGAATCTTGAAAATGGCAAGACCACAAAAGCAGCAGTGCCCGGAATACTACTCAAGGAAAACCAGTCTGGCTGCTTTGGGTCACGCCGCTCTCAGGTTTCTTCTTTTGGTTTCTAACAAGAGCACAAATACAGCTGGAGAGGATTTTAATCTTTTTAAGCAACAGTTCCATTTTGTGCTACCTTACAGCATTACACTCACATTGAGTACTCCCTCAAGTGGCATAAAACGTGTTTTGTAAAATTAGACCTACAGTGTAAAGTTAGGAATTTAAAGTGCTGGTAAATATAAAGTACATTAATTGGTTTGAAAAAACCAAACTGTAAACTTTAACTATAGTTACATGTAAAACGAATTGTGGCAATGTGTAGCACGCTATTTGCATTCCAACTTCTCAGCTATATGGTAACTGTTCTTAGCAAAATGCATAGCAAATCAATTTTCCTTACTGAGGCAGTTAATTAGATATAATTAGCAAAAGTTTCTAAAATGAATCAATTGGAGATTATCCCCTGGAAACAAATTCCATACATGAGGGTTACAGAATAGGAAGAATCCCCACCGTCAGTGCTTTACTTTAAAACCAACACATCACTAAAATAGTACGAAATACAGATGTTTAGCTAAAAAGCCTCACTTCCACTCCAAACCAAATTTATTTGAGACTCTGTGGGTAGACACCTGGGTTTGCCTGTTTTGTTTTTTTGTTTTTTTTTACTCTCTATATATGTACACAGTAAGGGGCTATCAGCAATCAATTTATTATTCCATGCAGAATTATACAAAAAGGCTTTTCACATTTTAAATACAATGATGTGACTTTAAAGAATTAAGTTAGCCTCAAAATAGGGTTGGATACTTCTGGCAATTTTTAATAATAAAACTCTGTAGTTAGATATGCCTAGAATACCACCCTTACTCACTGAGTTGCTCCTTCCTTGAATATCAATGTAACTTTCCCTGTTCAGGGATACTTAAAAACAAACAAACAAAAAACAGTGCTTTTATATAGTAGATAAGCACTGTGACAAAATCAGGAAAAATTAAGTTGGAAGAACAAAGTGAGAATGCATGAATGCTCAAGAAAAGGGAGCTACACCCAGGGAAGTTATGGAAAATATCAGAAGACACAGGCAAGACTCCAGACAGGCCACACTATAACTAGCTCCAAGTGGCCCTAGCATGGCCCTAGCTTGGCCCACAGAGCAAAAGTGATCCCTTCATTGGGTGGAGGTCAAAGTTCAAATACCGACTTGGGGATGAGACAGAAATCGGGAGTCAAGAGGAGGCAGCAAAGAAAGATCCACTAATCTCTTGAATGTACGCAACAAATAAAACCTCTTGGGCAAAAGGCTGACTACCTGGAAGGCAGGAGGGAAAAGGTAGACTTGGAGTAGGAAATCTGGACCATATTAGAGCCAGCAGGGTTTACACCGACAGCGACTGCAGCACAATATTACTTCTCAGTGAACACAGACCAATTCTAAAAACAAGTAACACAGTTAAAATGGAAACTGAAGAAATTTACCCCAGCCATCCACCAAATTCTATCAGCAGACCTGGATTTCATCAGATAGATTTCCAGAATATGGAAAATATCAACACCTACTATAAAGAGAAATGTAGGACTACATAACTGCCTATAGTCACCTACAGTGGCCCAAACTGTCACCAAGGAAAGCCAACCTTGAAGTTCAGCTGCACTCAAAATGACCTGACTTCAACTGTGTAATTTCCTTCACAAAAAGAGCTTCTAAAACTATTTAACAATGTTGGGCATTCCATTTTCACTCTATACATTCTTTCAAACCGAAGAATACCTTTTAAACAATGTTCGTTCCTGTGTACGCTGCTTGCGACCTGCCACCATGCCTCATCGTCGACTTGCTCTTCTCACAGCGGCAAGGGCATGCTCTGAACTGAGCAGCACTGCAGTGGGGCGAGGCCTTACTCTCATTACCCACCACCCACCTCCTTTACTGCCAGCGGGTGGAATGCAATTGATTTATCTCTAAGCAGACTAACTTTTTCAAGTCAGCAATGAATTCATCAACGGGTGCACTCCAAACTCTTTTCTTTGACGTGCCTACAAAGAGCCTTACTCCACCTGTTAACTGACAAACCTGCCATTATTTTTTACAGCATGTTTATCGTGACCACAATAAGTCATTCGTTCTGCTGGGGCTAGGCCCCTCATTGCAGTAGGGAAGAACATGGTCATCTAGAATTTTGATAAGATGTCTTAAAAGAATAAATCTACTTCTAGAAAACTTATAGACACTGATCATTGCATAGCAAGCACCCCTTCAGGCAATGTTTGTATTTGTGCAAGCAACCCAGGGAAAGGACAGCCTTACGAAGTAGCTTGATTTTTATTTTATTTTATTTTAATTAATTTTTTTTTTTTAGTAGCTTGATTTTTAACTTCAGTTCCTGACTAACTGAAGCAGATTCCTTAGTTTATTAATATATTTATTAAATTCATGCTACAATATCACAAAAACAAGATTTCAGTTACGCAGAAGAAATTAAAAACTATATAATTCTTATTGCCAAGGTAATGGAAACAAGCTGTTGATATTTTTATAGTTTTTTTATCCTCTGTAGTTTTAAATATACTTATAGTCATGCAATATAAAATTCAGTGTTCTGCTTTTTCAACAATATTACAGCTATCAAAACACTCTAATAAGATTCAATTAGCTGTTCCCTGATTGCCACACCTATAGGTTGCTTTTTCATTTCTAAAGTTCCAAACAAAACATGAAGATATTTGTACATATGTGAGTTTTAAAAATTAATGATGCATTTCAATGCATATTCTTACCAGATTCTCTGGCACTAAAATGGTCCAATGGATTTCCTTCAGCATCTGGGTTGAGCAACACCATTTCAAATGGGATATCCTCCAACTGAGAAGCCTCCGCGTCATCCTTACACGTATACTTATCCACGTAAAACACATGCCAGGTCTGTGGAGATGGGACCTGGGACACTGTCACATTATGTTCAGTCTGGTTCACTGCCACTTTAAAGAGAAAGAAAAGAGTGTCTTTTGAAGTCATATTCAGAAATATATTTCTTGTTTTAGCTGCATAACCAGTTTGGAGTTAGAATTCTTTTTCTGTCTTTTCTTCACCTCGGAAATCCAAACACTGGTTTAGTACTGCAATAGGTACACAATTTAGAAAGGAATTAAATTCAAAATCAGTTTGAAAACATCCTATAAAACACTATAAATGAGCGGAATAGCTTCACCTCACTTTATTTTTAAAAACTTTCAAAATTCCCAAATGTAAGGTTTAAAATTTATTTTACAGTGATATAATATATGCAGAATGTGTCATTCGAACCATTTTTAAGAGAACAGTCTGTGGCAGAAGCACAGTGCAATGATTACAGCTACGCTTTGTAACTGCTGTGTCAAAATAGTGTGTTCAAGGAGCATCACTATGAGTCCGATCTACATAGGGAGACCCTGAACACCCTGTAGACTCTATACCAAATACATAAAAATAGAGTATTCAACTAAAAAAAATACGACAGTATATCTAAGAATTATGCCAGACCAATAGCTTAAAAAGATTTTCTAAAATATTTTTATAACAGGTTAATTTATCAAAAACATAAAAAAATATAAAAACAGTAATTACAGGGACGTATGAGTTATACTGGGGGCTCATACACAGTTGTGTCACACACTGGAAGAAAGAGTTAGGCATGCTGGTATCACAAGAGCTGCTCTGGAACCCTGGCGTCAGTACCTACCCGCTCTGCGACCTGGGACAAGCGTCGATGTTCACCACAGCAAAGGACTGACGTGACCTGAGCTGCGTTACGTGCATCCCCTAGCACGGAGTCTGCCACAGGGTAATTGCTAAGTAAACATTCTCTTTTTTTTTTTTTTTTCTTTAAGACAAACTGCTTTTAGTGAAGAATGCAGTTTCTCTGAAATACTTGAAGGCCTTAATAAGAAATTAATACAGGAGCAATAATTGGTTCAAGAATAAGCCTGCTGACATGGGAGCCTTGCAGTTACATCAGTAGGACTGCCTGACATAAAGGGTCTGTGAAGCTGCTGTCTCACTGCTTACACTTTTAGCTTTGACAATATAAAAACTGACAGTTTCTTTTCAACAACATACTTTTTGATGTTGCATTTTAAATCATGTGGATCATATCAAACAGAAAAGTAAGCTTATAAAGTGATACTGGCCTTTAGCTTTTGTTCTGTTGTCTTTTTCAACAAGCCTGGGAAGCAAGCCTCTAGACAAAACTGTGCTCATTGTTTTTGAAACAAAAGATGACAGCACAGCCCGTGTAGTCTATGTGGGTGTAATTAATACCTCAGATACTAACAAAACTGAATTGCAGAGAGTGGTGTTGATTGGTAATTGCCCGATTATATTATGAAAGGACAGGAAGACTATTAACCAAGACATCAAATAAAATACTAACATCTTTAAATGGCATTTAATGTGTATTAAATATGCAAGAGGGATTATATGCATAAGATGTAAAAAGATATATCAAAATGTTTTATATACAATATTCTACTTAGCTCTTGTGGTGCTTAAGCTGTCAACTTGATTGGCTTGGGAGCTGCCCAGAGGCTTAGTAAGGCACCCTTCTGGGTTGTCCAGTGGGTCACAGAGGTGTGACCTTGACTCTACACCCAGCCCTGGCCCTGTCCTTTCTGGCACTGCTCCTCAGCACTTGTTCTTGGTTTCTGTGAATTAGGCAGCTTTACTTCACCAGGCCCTCCTGTCACATTTCTACCTGGAGTTAGCCAACCAACCAGACTAGGGATTTACTAATACACTGGTGGAGGGCAGAGAGGCCAAAGGATGCAGTGTTAGAAGATTCCTGTTTCTCACCTGTGTATAGGCTTGATGGTATTGCCAGTTCCTGAAGCAGACAACACTGAAAGAGAGGGTTAGGATGGTGGACACAAGGAGTTCAGTTTGGAACCAAAACTTGCAAACTTTTATATTAAATATGTAAGATAATTAGATGAGCAAATTGGCAGAGAAAGGAGAAGAGTGAACCTTTGTACAAATATCCCTGGTTAAGTTTTGAGGTTCAGAGCTGAGGTAAGTAACTTTATGTAACTGTCTCTTCGGTACCTGAATCTAATCTCTCAGACTACTTTAACACAGTACCACTCTCATCCTACAAATCTAAGTAACAGCCACAAAGGATGACAAGGACTGGGAACTTTTACTTTACTCCCTACCTGAGTGGCTTTCTGGAGGGAACCAGACAGTGCTGATTCACCTCAATGCTTAGAAACTGAAGTGTTTCACCTGAGTAGGCTAAAAGAGCCCACCACGCTTCTTCATGCAGGTAAAGTGAGTGGGGGAAGGGTTTGCTCTATTTTTCTCACAGATGCATCAAATTCTTCCTGTCTCTTACAACAAGTTAACATAATTAGAGATAATATGGCTAGAATAACATATGTACTTCATTTCTAAACTGCAAAAGCTTTGCATGGCTTTCACTCAGAACAGCTAATAGCCAGTGGTGACAAACCTATGGCATGCATGTCACAGCAGGCTGTCTTTGTCATCAATATCTCTGAAAGGTTCACCACCACTGCCCAAATGCATAGGATAGTGTTGATGAGAATGGATGAAGGGAGGAGATTCAAGCCATTAGATTAGGACAAAGTAGAGCTTTCCAGAGGCAAACTCAGAGGTTTATGAATGATGTGGACATAGCAACAAATGCGTGTCACCAAAGTCTCATATTCCACAGGCATGTTCTAAAACAGTAGTGGCCTAAATTATGCAGCTAACTGAGGCAATGTATATAAAAATGGGTAGCTCTGTGCTGGCATATAAATACACTAAACAAATGTTACTCTCTCCATGCAGCTACAAGGTAAGCGTATCTGTTGTATGAGCATGCATTATGCAAACTGTAAAAGTCTGAATGAAGGAAAGGATTCCTTTATAAATTGTCTGGATATTTTTCAAAACTCTGATTGAGAAAGGAGGAAAAAGTATTCTATCTTTTTTATTTTTTATTTATTTATTTTTATGTTTTATTTTTTTGTCTTTTTGAGACAGGGTCTCAATATGCAGTTCAGGCTGGCCTTAAGCTCACTTTGTAGCTCAGGCTGGTCTCAAACTCACAACAATCCTCCTGCCTCAGCCTCCGGAGTGCTGGGATTACAGGCCTGCGCCACCACGCCCGGCTATTCTATCTTTCGAACAAGAAAAGTTTCCTTAAAATTCAGCTTAAAATGTAATTGACAAAACGTGATGCAAATATACTGCAAAATGCGATATATAGTCATGAACCACGCTGGTAGATACAATGCAGTTACAGGCGTAATGGTCAAAAGATATACTTACTTGTCAACTGAGCTCTGGATAATTTTTCATTACAACTATACTCATGATTATTTTCCTGCAGCTTTAGCCACTCCTGGGCTTGGAACAGGTAAAGTTTGGCTTCTTTTCCAACAGCGACTGCTATGTTGTTGATTCTCACACACAGAAGAGCATGGTCACCTTGACATTAAAACAAAAATTGTCAACTAGTTTGGTCTCATATGGCCCTAAGAAGGTAGGACAACTCAACGCCTACTGATCAAACTGGTACTTAAAAACAAAATTTTGTTAAATGTCATGTAACTAGGTCAATCACAATAGAATACTGCACTCAGATGCAAGACATTATTCAAATTAACATGTAATATATCCTTATAAATCAGCTATCAACTGCTAACATTCCATTGAATAGAAACATCTGGGGTCTTTGGACAGGCACTGCAATAGAATTTTTGTCTTATTTTTAGTACCACTCCACACATCTTTTACACTTTTTTTCATTAACTACAGAGATTTGTTGCCAGAGTTTTTAATAACATGACTATAAATATCCCATTCTGCTTTTAATATTAAAACATACCTCATAGCAAGAAAGATCAAATGTTTTGGGGGAATATATATCTTACACCTGAAAGAAAATGTCTATACCTTATACAAAAACACTCTCCTAGCAATGTATTAGGTTATTAACCCCGGAATAGTGTATGTACCTCGAGAGTCACTCAGGCAGCACATTTATTTAGATTACTGATTATACTGAGCCAGGCAGGTGTCATTCCAACATTAGTCGATTCTTCTACTGGATAAATTTGATAAGATTATCTTCTTATATTTCCTATTATAAAAATCAAATAAAATATGCAACTTTTGGTCACCCTGTATTTAAATAAGTGGCCTGGTAAGCAGTTAATACAGCACCAACTCGCTGTACGTATCAACTACAGTTAAGGCTCAGAATAGACTGCTTAGGCAGACGCAGAGGTCAGCGCTTTGATCCCCACTCTGCTGTCCCAGCCCTGCACCCAGGGTGCACTGTGATGGTGACTGAGACAGGTGTGGCGGTGCTCGCCTGTAATCCCAGTGCTTGGGAGGCTGAAAGGCAGAAAATCCACTACAAGTCTGACCTGTGCAGTGAGACCCTGTAGACCCTATACTGAATACCTTTTTTTTTTTTTTTTTAAAAAAAAAAAGACTCAGAATAGAAGTAGCAAACTGCAGTTGTCCCTTGGGCAAGGGACCCTAGGTGTGGAGGGGTGAAACAAGAGACTGCTTTTCATTTTGAAGCTCTAGCTTTTATTTGCTCATTTTTTTTAACTTTTACTACAACTATCATTGGTTATATTACATATCATCAACAGTATTTAAATGTGACTGTATGGTCTTATTTAATTCCTTATGTATTACAGTCCATTATTTCTGTACAGTTTCACTATTTATTGTACTAAACTGGAATTCACTAAAAT
>PVKA01043213.1:0-16894 GCA_004027165.1 Ctenomys sociabilis | reverse complement strand
GGTAATAAGGAGCATGCACGAGACACCGCTCGCTGCCTAAGACAGGAGGAGGACCCTTGCTGTTCTACTGTCCTATGACGGGTAAAGCTTGAGCTGGACCAGTACAGAGGACTCCTCAACCTAAGACAGGCGCTGCCCCCTCAAGGGATGGCCAAGTAAGCCTTACATAAAGAAATAAATAAAAAAGGGGGACCTGTGGAGGGCACCATAATCCGGAAGCCTTCCTTTACATTCCTTTTATGGATATAAGTTACACTTCCTGTTAATTGCTGCATTATGGCTTCCTGCCTTTGTTCTTTTAATTAGACTTCCTGTCACAAGCTCCTTTGGTTGATCACATGAATGTTACTAGCCTATAACATTACCCTAATATATCTACCTCATTGATGACGTTGACTTCCCTCCCCTCTGCTATATAAGCTACCTCACTTCCTTGAATAAACGAGACTTGATCAGAATCCTGTCTTGTCTCCATTTCTCGCGTCCCTGTTCCATGTCTTTGTCAGTCCCCTCTCCTCCCCCAGGCGACCTGCGTTGACTGACCCGCTGGTCGGGTCACAAAACTGTAAATCAGCAAGGGAAGTAATAAATCCTGTAGCTCCATGTCCAGTACCTAGAGCAGGTTACATGGAGATCTGAGCTCAAAGGTGACAGTCCAAGTGGATTCTCTCTTGGGTTCCACTCACAGATTCTCAATGTTCTTGGGATTTCCAGCTTTCTGGAGTCTGTCCCACATCTTTAGCTTTATGCTCACAGTTCATGCATCACTCTCTCAGGTGCACATTGCTCGCCTCCCAAAGCCTCCTTTGAAATCTGAATGGACGCTCCATAACCACTTCATTCTTCATGCTTGAAAAACTAAAACTACCAGGATGATGCCTAAGTCTGCCACCAGCTCATGCAGTAGCCAGGAAGCCTTGGACCAGAGTGGTGTCTGAGGGTCTAGATGGCTGCACTGAGGGAGATGCTTTCCTGGGAGATGCTGATTGAGCCGGGAACCCTGAGGCTCTCTTCTCAAAGCAAAAATTATTTACTCTGGCAAGGGTTCAAGGTCTGACAATTCCTGAGATAACCTTAAGCCATCTTTCTTATTGTTCCAAAGCAAAGTATTGGCTTCTTTTTTACAGACCCTGATCTTTTCTGCAGCTACACTCTCATTGGCCCCAAGACATAAAACATTCATACTTTTCTTCTTTGCGTTTCACTCCTGATTTTCACTTTATATGTGCCTAAAAGCATCTAGTAGTACCTATGTCACATGAATGCTGGAATGCCTTGGCATTTTTCTCTACAGATTAATTAACTGACCATTAAACTTAACCTTGTACAGTGTTAAGACACAGACAAAGCATACACGATTCTTTGTAAGAATGAAATATGTGTTCTTACCAGAACAGTTATCAATATAGTCCCATGTCCTTAGTAAAATTTGCTAGTGGCCTGTGCTGCCCTCATTCCTACAAGATTTCTGGGCTTCTATGCTCCTAACCATATTTTAGTTACTCTTTCCTGGCTAGGACAAAATACCTGACACCTGAGAGTTCATTGAGGACAGGTTTATTTTAGGTCAGTTTGTAGAGGTTTCAAACTACAGTCAGCTGATTCAAAGGCAGCACAACATGGCAGAGGAGAAATGGCCCATAGTACGAAGGGCAAGAAGCAATGTATACTTTAAGTAGGAGGAGGGATATATATGTATTTATCCACACCACAGCCACAGTGACTCACTTTTTCCACCAAATTTCACCTCTCAACAGCAAACCCATCAGTGGGCTAATCCAGTATCACCCACCCATGATCAAGTCACCTCTCAAAAGCCCTATCTATGAAAGTGCATGAGACTTTGGGGAGATGTCTAGATATAAGATATAACCAAAATAACCCATCAAGCTCAAATTACAACATTCTAGAGCTTCCCTACCCCTCATATTTAAACCTTTCCAAACTCTTCCCACAAACCAGTTCCAAAGGCTTCTGAATCACATGGTCAGCCGCAGTCACAGCAATGACACCACTTCATTACCAATGTTCTGTATGAGTCGGCTTTCCAGTCACTGATTCACAATATCCAACACTCACATCTAGGAGTGGAGGATTTATTGTGGTTCATGTTTCAGAAGGTCCAGTTCATAGTCAACTGAGTCCAAGGCAGAAATACTATAGTAGAAAGGTAAAGCAGAGCAAAGTTTCTCAACCTGTAGTAGTCAGGAAGCATAGGGAGGCCTGGGATATAGCTCAATGGGATAAGCACCTGCCTGGCAAGTGCAAAGTTTTGATTTCAACCTCCCATACTGCATGTTGTGCCACTCCCAGCACTAAGGGAGGCTGAGATAGGAGGATCACTATGAATCCGAACTGTGTAGTGAAATACTGTATTAAACACTGTTGAAGGCTGTGGCCCAATTACCTCCATCCAAACAAACCTCACCTCCTAATAGTACATTCAGCTATGAACTTATTAATGGATTAATCCACAGAAGTAGTGTAATGTTCCCATGACCCAGTCACCTCTGCACACATAGGACTTTGGGGAGATACATTAGATCCAAATTACAGCAATAAAACAGGAAAAAATTGGTCTACTTTCTTCATTCACATTGTATAACATTAATCAAATAAATTGATGAAAATAGTGGCACTTATATAAGCTTATCCTGAGAAACTATAAATTTATATATATAAATTACAAGTCCAGATTTATATATATAATTATAAGTCCAGATTTGTCTCATGGATAAGAGCAATTAACTTTTATATTTCAACATCATATGTATCATTTTAAAATAATTTTATTGAGAAAGAAATAGCAACGAGACAGTTTCAAAACAGGTTAGTAGGACAGTTACAATTGTTAATGCATTGCATATTGCTGTCTTCATAGTAGTTATTCATAGTACAGGATGCAGACGTGATATCTTGTCTAAACACCATTAGTTCAAAACTTTCTTCTCATTGAACTAATAGAAAATAGCTATGCTAACTATTTTGTAAACACATATATATTTTTTATTACAAACTGGACCTTCATTTATATTCCCCCTTTTTTGTTTACTTTTGTCAGAGATGGGTATTCCATTGCCATTTAAATATTGTAGGTGCATGAATTCAACAAAGTAATCCAATATAGTCCAGGAGTGGGTTATCTGCATGACTGACAATGTCAGAACTTGTTAACCTGAGCCTTGTTGACTTGAGTTCAGCATATTAATATGGCTTTAGATTTATATATCTCATTTATATACTTTTCTGCTGGATGGTTAAGACCATGATAAAGCCAGGCCTATATAACAAAAAATGTAACTTTCATACCTGAAAAGGTCAGTCAAATCCCCTCAGGATTTAACCTGAAACCCTGTGCAGCACCTTGTAGATCTTTTGTCAGTGTCAGCCGTGTGGATGAGTAACAGCCATTGCTTGACCAATTTGCTCTCTGTGAAAGCCTGAGAGAATGTTTTCTCTCCATGTGATCCTCCTTAGGCACACTCTATATTATCGATCACTTTCTTCTGTGGTCCCATAATCTCCTCAATCAGAAAATTTGGGACACCATTGAGTTACTGGATTTTACAGTACAGGTTTTCTTACATCCTGAGTCCTCACTGACCTTGAAGTGCTAGGACCACAGTGTTGCCTATCTTTGTAGCCCTTCTTCTTTTATTATTCATTTATTTGGAACCGAATCTCATGACACAGCTCAGATTCATAGTGATCCTTTTGTCTCAGCCTCCCCAGCACTGGGATTGTAGGCATGTGCCACCACATCCAGTTTCTGTGGCCAGCACAGCATGCCCAGGGTGCTGGGTCTAGCAATTCATGTCGTACCAGTGATGTAACTCAGGACCTTGTACTTAGGACCCAGGCAGGCACTTAGACCACTGAGCTATCTCCAGGCCTTATATTTGTCTTTTTGAGGCAAAGTCTAGCTATGAATTTTTGCTGTTCTTGAACTCATTTTGTAACCCAGGCTGGTCTTGAACACTCAGAGGTCCTCCTGCCTCAAGTATTGGGATTGCAGGCATGCACCACCACACCTGGCTCAACACCTTCTTGAAAAAGAAAATATTTTCATGCAATTAGGTAAAAAGTAACAGTTACCAAAACTTTACACATAACATAAAATTTCATAACATAAATTTCTTAACAGTTCTAGGACTGCTAAACATAGAAATTTAAACATTTTACAGTTTATGTCATTTTAGAAGCTTGAGTTATCTTTTGCCTCAATCAAATGCCCTCAAAAACTACCAAACTAATGGGACATACTCTTGTGAGTTCATTACGTCTTGAGGTTTGCACTAGAAAGGTAGTGGCAGAAACTTATAAATAATTCATTTTCAAGTATCTGTGGATTTCTTTTGAAATTCTAGCTTCATTTCCATAAAATAGCTCTGGAATTCCACAAGACGTGATTCTATTGAACTCAGAACAGTTTGTTCATCAAAAAGTAAAAAGTATAGTCCTAAATGACCATCTGCTTAAGGCATGTGTGAGCCAGTGAAGATATTTTCAGTAGCTAGGAAGAGAAACCCATTTCAAACTGCCTCCAACATTACATAAGACTTACTGACTCACACAATTTAAGGTTCAGAGCTAACATAGATCTTAAGCATGGTTTGTTCAAGACCCCAGTTCAACATTTTTATTTCCCATGACTTCATTTCTGTTTGAGCTTCTTCTTAATGGCATCCTATTGCAAGTCAGTAGTGGCAGCAAGCCCAAGCTTTCTATCTGTGTGCTTTGTCATCCAATAAGGGACATTTCCTATGTTCCCAAACTCCCAGAAAATTTTCCATGCATCACATTGGCTAGGCAACCTCTCAATAAATCCTTTGGGTTATGAGATTGTCATGCATTGAAACAATAATTCTGTGGGCCAAAGAGGCAGGGAAAGACCTGGGTTTGCAGCGTTTGTCAAGTTCCTTAGTTCAAGTGTTTCTATCACAGCAAATAAAGCATGCAAGAGAAAAGGGAAATGGAAATATTGGAGAATGCCAGAAAAATTGCCAACAGACAGAGAAGGAAAAAGTAACATAATACATTTTGAAGACATTAAATGAAAACTTATGATTTTTCCCAGTATAAGTCTACTTAATAAAATATTTACATATAAAAAGGATGCACTAATAGGTACCAAAATACTGAGTTGTCATTTCTTAGGGAAGAATTATTCGTAGTCATCTTTGTAAAAATATACATAGATATGAATAAACATATTAAATTTATAATAGGAAAAAGAATACATTGTCATAAGACTCTCTGCCAAAACAAAACCAAAGCATATCTGCAACAAATCTTCATATTTAGCACTCCTAATGTATCACCATTTAATATGTATAATTAATCAATAAGCATTCCTTTCATGCAAAGAAATAGAACAAAATAATTTAGTAAAGGAAATGGCTGCTTTTCCACATTATAAGCCTGCTCCTCCTGCACGAACTGCTCAAATATGTCTTGATCACATTCCATCTACTGTAATAGTTTTCAAAAATTCTTCCAAAACAATTTCAACATTCATCTTTTTAATAATATTTCAAAAATTAATTGAGATGAAAACATCAAAATAAGTGCATGTTTTACATATGAATCATTTTATTCAACTATTATTATGGTGCTTATTTAGAGTTACAAATAACAAAAGAACAGAAAAAAATGATGAAATAGATGGGCCAGCAAAACTATCCATTAATTATGTCAGGAACTTAATTTATCAAAAACAGTCATTCTCCTTGCTTTAAAAATAATTACAATGTCTGAGTGACAGGTTTAATGAAATAAGACAGAAATTCATCTTTCTCTTCTCCTCATTCATAAACATTTTTGTTAATTTCAAAATGGAAAGTGTGATGAATTAATGAGATTTTCCCCCTGAATCATATCCTTCAAAGCCCATATCTATTTAAATGAGTGATGCACCAAATGTATGTGCATTTTCAGTCATTCTTGAAAAATAATTGTATAGCTTCCAAACCATCTCTGAGATAAAAGAATGGCACAAACATATTTATTAAACAATCTCTTGATCTATATGTTATTCTTCAATTTTTTTCAAATTGAAGACCTCACAAGAAATGCTTTATAAGTCTATAATAGCATGCATTTATCTCCATACTTAGCACAAAATCCTATCATTTTGTCACATCAAATTGACAACACCATGAGGTCACTATAGTGAAATTCGAACACCGCAGCACATGTTGAAGACTTTCCCAAAGAGTGACCTTGAACAATGTCTTTTCTCACAAGGGTCTGTCTTCCACATGAGGTTAAGGACTCCAAGGCAAAGGTCTTCCTTTGTGTCATCAACATCTTTGCATATTGATGGTTGTCAGTTAATTAAACAAGTGAAGAATTACTGAATGAAGCCTGCTTGGTACAACCTCTTAAATTTCACTAATCCAAACACAACTACCACTTAAAATAAAACTAGGTGAGAAAACTAGTCAAAGGGCAGCTTCTCAAGACAGAAACAGTCCATCAACTCACCAGGCATCAAAGGTTCCATGAGTCTTTTGGCCTCATTCTAGGTCAAGGAAATGACGGCATCCCTGCTTTATTTATAATAGCTGTTACCTAGTTTAGGTTCCAAGAGGTCTGACCTATTAAGACAAGATCCACTTTTCTTATTGGAAATCAGTCTTGACTGTGGATGCCCTTTTGCCAATAAGTTCTCCCCTATCATGTCCATGTCCTTCTGATTCCTGGATTAAAATCTCTAGTTCTACCCCACATGTGTTCCCCAGCGCCTATAATACCTACTAGACAGATTCTGCACTTCCATTTTGGGGACTGTTTCATCCTGAAATACAATTTGACTTCTTCCTTTAGGCTAAGCCCCAAGCCTGCTTATTGACATATAGGGCTATGAGCAGTAGCAGAGTTGAGCTTGAAAAGAGCCAACAGTTTGCTTCACACACATAAGACTTTGTGTAACATCCAGGTAATCGGGGAAGAGAAGAATGCTCTCCTTTGAAAAGGGTGAAGTTGCTGCTTCTGCCCATAAGGAGGATCTGGTGGAATCGAGTAGGGTGTAAGAATGTTCCCCTTCTCAAATATCAAGGTCCCCATTTTTTCCTGTTGTGGTTCTAACTTTGACAGGGGAGACCTATTAATGTAGAACATATAGTCTCAAATTTCTACCACTTACAATTAAATCATGAGCCTGGTTTTCAGCATACTTTCATGGTATCTGTAAGAAATCAATCTTTTAAAGCAGCTGTAGAATGCAGCATGAGTTAAATGTGTATATCATTTGATAAGGGGGCATGCTAAGGATTGTGCTAGGATGGTATATGCCAGGCAAGTGCTCTACCATTGAATTGTACCCATAGCCCTTATTCTGTTCTTATCAGGCTGCTAATGCCATCCAAAAGGATACGTTGTGTCACAATCCTAACAAGCATTCTACCTTCCAAAGCATCTAAATATATTAGTAACACATCTTTCAATGCTTTATCTTCCAACCACATTTCTTAAGTCACAAATGAAAACTTTAATCATTGAAATGAGTGCTAGGTAAAAGAATGGCCTTTTCTGAACCTTTCTCCTTCGCTGGTGGAAATGTGAACTGATATAACTGCTATGGAATTCCTCAATAAACTAAAACTAGAGTTCCATTTGAAACAGCTGTTCTCATCTTCCCAAAAATGGTTAAAAAGCATCATATCACTGTGAAACATGCATACCCATTAGAAAAGCACAATTTGTAATAGTTAATTCCTAGAAATAGCCCATAGACCCATCAACAAATGAGTAAAGGAAATGTGGCGTTTATATACAATGGAGTATTATTCTGTCATTAAAAACTAAGTGTTTGTTAACCAGGTTCATCTAAGTTCCTATTCTCAGAGAGTTTCAATCAGCATGTCTGAGGTGGAACCTAGAAATCTACATGTTAGCTAATCTTCACTACCTTCTAGTAATTTTGACCCAGTTTCCAAAGCACTCTTTCAAATGAACCAGAAGGGACTCAATAGCTTGACTTGCTCCTCTGACATTCCAGAAAGACAAGTTGATAGAATGCAGACATGGTATACAAGACAACTCTTAAAACACCCGACAGATCTTCCCAGCCCTCGGCTGTCATACAGATGATTGGCCTGCTCCCCATGAACTAAGATCAACTGGGTAGGGTCACAGTATGCCATGATCCACTTTCATGCCTGCACCTTCCTCCTTCCCTTATGACTTTGCTACTGACATGGAGACATGAGGCATCATGAGACCCACTTGGAACACAGAGGTATGGAAGAATTCGTGTCACATGAAACAAAACTCCTGCTGGCAGAAATAGTGTCAGTAGATAAATTCTTCCTTATCTTCCCTTAATGGAAACTCCAATAACTCATCTATGCATGTTCTGGGAAGGCGGTCCTCTTGAAATCCAGTGATAATCTCCCTTGTTATGACAAATGCCTCCCTCTTGTTCCCTATCTCACTCATCTGGTCCCTCAGGTATGCTCTGGAGTACTGTACTCTTTCATAATATAAAAAGACACATCCTATCCCAAGGGTCTGCTTTCTGGGAAGCCTAAACTGAGAAACATTATATAGTTAAGTTATTTACTGCACTGCAGCAAAGAAGCATGAATCACGAGTTATTTTACCCATTGCACATCTTACCTTTGTTCGACATGGAAAAGACCACTGAGCTTTAGATGGAATAGCTCCATGAGACACAAAAAGGAACCACCGAAAGCAATACCCTCCTACACCTGCCAGTAGCCTTGATTTTATATTTATCTGGTGAAGTGCTTGCTAGAGGAAAAAAAACTAGTCAAGTATAATCTAAAACTTGTCATTCTCACCAATATTGAGTGACTAAGTTTTATAGTGTTCAGCATAGTTTTACTACCTTAAACCAAACTCAACTCGATTAAAAGGTTTATCTGGGAGCAGGCAAGATAGCTCAGCAGACTAAAGCACATACTTAGGCAAGTTTAGGCAAGGGCAGGGGCCATGGTTCTATCACTGGCATCACATGCCACACCAGTCCCTTCCCCAGAGCAGGCTGAGCCAGCCACAGAGTCCGGGCATAGTGGCAACATGCCTGTGGTCCCAGTGCTGGAGAGGGATCACTATGAGACCAAGCTGCATAGTGAGACCCTTTAACAAGCAAATACATTTTTAAAAAAAAGTTTATCTGTTCACAAAAATGTAATTTGAGTTAGAGAGCTAGCAAGCGATATTATCCCAACAAAACTCAGTTCCATTTCTCAGCCATACTGATGTCATGCTCCAGATTGGAACAGCTGTCCCCTTGCCTTCTATTAGAGTACCGCTCATGCTCCTATTCACAAGGAAGAAAATCAGGCTTCTCCTTTTGCATGAAAAAATAGCAAAGAACATAAATCTCCCTCCTGCTTCCCCCTGGAAAACCTACTAGCACATTCACACAGCAGAAGCCCTAGTTAAGCTGCCACTCCTTACCACTTCCTGGTGCAAAGCTATACCGCTGTAGACTCCAAATATTTGCTGCAAAAATAACTAGAAAGTTATTATCTTTCTGGTTGCCTGCACTTCAGTCACTCACATCATTACCAGAAGCAGATATTTACTCAGAGTAAAGGTCTCAGCCCACATAAAGGGTAGCAAATTGAAGCACTTGGCCAAGTAAGCCAAGCAAATAGCCCTTTCATTTTTGTTATTTGCAAAGACAATGCAGGAAGCAGTTACCTTTAGTGAAAATATTTTTCTCCATTGAGGTAGCAGATGTGCTCCTAAAGATTTTTTCACTCCTCAGTCAACTTCATTTTTCTCCCAAATGGCTCTGATCCATCCAGAGAAGCCATCTGTCACCATTTCTCTTGGTGAAGGTGTACAGCACTGCTTCAGTACTAACTTGCCCCAGAGGAGGAGTCACTTAGTAAGCACTGATGCCTTCATTAACTTCTGACAGACTGCAGCTCCGTAACTTCTATGCTTCAACCAAAAATATCAGCAAACTATTTAGAAATCACAGTGAAGCATGCATCAGACACATGGAAGAAAGGTCTGTGCTTGACATCCAGAGCTCCTCTGTAATATGCACATTGCTGTATGTTACCGTTTCTGTCTTTGCATCTACGATTTGTTTTTGCTTTTGTTTTTACTCTTCAAAATAAAATAAAATATTTTAAAAATTCCTATCTCCTGAAGTTAAGGACAAAAGATTCCCGAGTCTTCCAGAGAAAGATAAGGATACTTCATTTGGTAAAGAAGAGAGGGGAAGAAAAAAACTTCCAACAAAGTGCTTCTGTTGCAGGCAGCTGAGTTAGATAGAAATATTATAGACAGACAGTGCCAGGCTCTAGGAGTTAACCCAGAAGACAAAGACAACTATTGGAGGGATGGAGGCTCCTGCTGTGAACCAAACCCAAAGGCCCCAGCACTCGGGAGGCTGAGGCAGGAGGATTGTTGTGAGTTCGAGACCAGCCTGAGCTACAAAGTGAGCTTAAGGCCAGCCTGAGCTGCATAGCAAGACCCTGTCTCAAAAAGACAAAAAAAAAAAAAAAAAAAAAATGCTAAAAGAGTAACACCAGGGATCAATATTCTAAATAGGTAGCTATCACCTAAAAAGACCCAAGTGAACCACTAGCCCAATCCCGGAGGGGAAGAGACCCTGTCCCCTATTCATGCCCGCTTACTACACGACTCGCTTCCCCATGTGGTCCTGGGCCTAATCAACTTTACCTGAATAATGGCGCTTGTAATCCCATTGGCTGATAGTTTTGTCCCACCACACATCCACCTAAGCGAGACCCTTTCTCTACCTTAGCCCCTCATGGTTTTGCCCATAAAAGTCCCTAAAAGAGACAGCTTCCCCAGGGCAACCCGTTCGGGCCCCCTTCTGTCCCTCTCTGACAGAAGCTTTTCTTTCCAATAAAGTTTTATCCTCAACCTCCATTTGTTCCTAAAATTCATTCTTCGTTTTTAGAGAACACGAACTCATCCAGGTCAGGTCGGGAGTTTTACTTCCCTGTATCATTTCTATACATTCTATTTCCTCAGGGTCAAGGAAAAACAATCCCACTGTTTTAGTTATAAAAAGTCAATATGTTCTCAAAAAAGAAAAGAAAGTGAAGCGCAATTTATTCAGTTAACACCATCCAGTTACAGCCAATGTTCAAACCTACTTTCAAGTAATAGTAAGCCTTTCATTATATATGGCAGTGGTGCAGGGATGTAATTCAGCCTCTTTGAAGAGCCACTTCTCCCACCTAAAATAAACTCATCCTTTTCTAAATTAAGAAATATGCCACCTCAATTACAGAGGAGGTGACTGTGAAAATTCAAGCTTTGCCTATTTTTGTAAACCGAAATCTCCTGAGACACAAATTACTGGTGTGGCCCACATGTGCTGTGCTAACAATAGCTCAGGCTTAGCATGAAAAAAATATCATTGAAACACAAATATAGCAAAGATGTTAGTAGTAATGAAGAAGCAAAGCAAAATGCATCAGTCCCTCTTTCTCCCCACCCCACTCCTGCCTTAAAACTCCCACTGCTGTGATAGTTACTGGAGAGGCACTCATTTGCATTAGCATTTAAAATGAGTAGATGACACACCTCTGTATTTATTTTCAGGATATAAAGTGCACCATAAATAAGATACTAAAGTTTTGTTCTATTGAGAAATGGATAACCCTGGCCCTTTTAATCCATTCTTTATATATCAGCCAGTAGAGGCACTAACAGAATATTCGGTGCTTGTGCTCAGAAACTCAGATAGACAGGGATAGAATTCTAAGCCCTCATGAATCACAAAGAGCAGAACAGAAGTAGGGTGGGAGGCACAGAGGTGAGATGCTGGCTTAATACCAGAAGTCCCCAACTATGAGAAGGGCCAGCAATCTGAGAGAAACTAGACCTGCTGAATTGACAGGTAAGAGCAAAAGACGGTGAAACCAGGAAACGTCAGAGACTACAAGAGTTTTCACTAGTACTCCACACTGGGGTGAGCTGGCCCCTTTCCAGCCACAGCTCTGACAACTTTGAAGTAGCTGCTTTAGGGTGGGTTTTGGAGAGCACCCCCCTTTACATCTCTAACCTTTTACCTGTGTCTTCTCACTCTTCTGCTGTAGAGGTTTCTGTCTGGAGCTGTACAAAATTACCATCCCAGTGGTCTTTGAGAAGAAGGAAAATACCAATCAGTCAAAGACAAGCAGAGGTGACAAGAGGAATTTACAGCATCTTCCGGGTTTCTGCTTTCCAAGGCCCCCAATAGGAATTATCACCTCTGCCTACCACCAGACTAGTGCATCTGCTTTGTGGTCTGCAAAACCCTCCCGAGTGCAATAAAACTGCAGTATTGATTTCACCCAAGGAAAAACTAACCAAAGGGCTTCAGAGGAAGGACAACACTGAGAGTCAGAACAAGCAAACTCCACAATTTAGTGATGAAAATTCTGGGAGACTTAGATCAATGTGAGGTTGTCAGAAACTCATTCATTCTGCCATCCCAGGCCATGTGCCAGGAACCCTGATGTTTATGAGAAGATGAGAATGAAATTTATTTATGATCTCAAGGACCATCAAGTGAATACAACACAGTGGCTTCTGCTGTGACTTGAATGTGGTTTTCCCATCCAACTCATGCAGCAGTTTATTCACCAGGTTACAGACTCGTTGAGACCTTTGGAAAGTGATTGGATTTGGCCACGGAGGTAGAGACTCATGACTAAACCCTGGTAGCTCTGTAGAGAGGAGAGAGGCCAGGTACTAAGAGAGGCGAACAGATACAACCACTGCATCTTCCAGTGCGGTGTTCTGTGCTGCCTCACGGTTCTGCCAGCACAAAAGCTCTCACCAGAGGCCAAGTCCAGAGAACCAACCTCATCTTGGACTTTGATGCTCCAGGACTGCAAGACAAAATAAACCTGTCCTCTTGATAAAGGTACTTTTGGCATCTTTTTTCATGTAATGAAAAGCTGACTAATACAGTTATCTACTATACCACTGGGAAAACATTAGAAGCATGTGAAAAAAAAGGCAAATAACTGTTGAGCAGGTTTACAGAGGAGGTGGCTACAAATATTGATCTCAAAAATGGAAGAAAAATTCCGAGAAGAGAAAATGGATAACCCAGAAAGAATTTTTCAGGTGTGAAATCTTTCAGAGGAAAAAACATCCCTGACAAAGAATTTTTCCTGCAAAGCATTGGGAGATGGCAACCAAACAAGATAAGCTTCCTTCCTGAGAGCATCCAATTAAAATACAAATGAAAGCCTAGACTGGCAGTCTGAAGTGTTAGGAGCACACCACAAGGGCAAAATGACAGCCTCTCTTCTCTTTAGCCTTTTTGGTTGACAATGTTTGGAGTCATTTGTCTGTCATCTCATGAAAGGCTAAAGCTAGTGTTTACATTTGTGCAAATGAAAGGCTAAGATTCCTCATTTCTGCAATCCACAAGATTTAGATAATTGTGTTAATTTTGAATCTTAAAGTAAATTATTAGTAATGAACATCAGCAATATTGCTTCACAAAAGCCCCTTCAGAGTGAGTCTACCTGGTTGTGTTGGATCTCACAGGAGTCCAGCTCCTTGCCAGTGTCTGGGAAACGTAAACAACTGCAAACCAACAGAGCCACTATACTGGGCAGATGCCCTTCCCCCACCACTTGGGGAGGGCAAAACTCCTGAGGGGTTGGCACATCAAATCACCAGGAAACAGGCTGTACCCGGTTAACATCACAGGACTTTGTCCTTTGCTGGTTGAGCAAAACCATACACCTTGAATCTGATAGAACCTGAACCCCAGAATAATGTCATTTTTGTCCTTAAAACCTTATGCATCATGAAAATAAAATGTAATATATGATCCCAAATGAGATCCTGAGTCAGAGGGGGAAAATAATATACTCAATATTGAGACATTGGAAAAATTTAATTAAGGAGTAGATTAATCCCATGTCAGTGCCAAATTCCTGATTTTGATAAACCACACTGTGGCTGGGTAAGAGAACATCCTCATTCTTAGTAATTCTTCATTAAAGTATTTAAGAGTAAATGGCATGATTTCTGTAACTTATTCCCAAATGGTTCCAAAAAATAATATATACAGTGAGGAAATGATAAAATAAATGTGTCAAAATATTAGCAGCTGACAAATCTGGGTATACAGTATAGAGGAGTACTGTTATTATCACATTTTCTAATCCTGGAATTTCAAGATACCATTTGAAAAGAGATGTGTTTGTTCTCTTGTAGAACATTGAGCAACTTATTATTTGCTTTTATTGTTTGCTTCCTTCAAGGAATAGTATTCTTTCCCTGTGCCTCCTCCTGTGAGACTTTAGTTATCACTCAGGAAGCACTATTATACATGAGTGGAGGACTCTGGGGAAAATATACTCATCCCAGAAAAGCCCACTTGGAGTCCAGGGGGCTGTAATCCAAGCATGGATTCCCATAACCACTTGTGAATAGGAGCAAAGATCCCAGGAAGAACAGAAGCGGAGATGAGAAAGCTGTCACTGGTTGAGACCATAGAATATTTCATGTAGAGGACAAGTGAGGTAAGCCATGAGAAAAGATAAGATTTTGGCAGAAGGAAGGATTGTAGGACCATGGCAGAGATAGGGAGTGGTAAGATGACCCAGGACCCAGAATGGCAGGGTGGGTTTGATCTGGGTGGGAACTCAAAATGTGATAAGCAAGTATAGGAAATGAGACCAGAAAAGAGGCAGAGTCAATTCCTGAGTGGTCTTAAATGGTAAGAAAAGTATTTTGAATTTTGTTCTAGACAATACGGAGTTAAGATTTTTTTTGAGAAAGTGGATGCTTCCTTTTGACACTGGGAACCAGGTCTTGAATATCCTTTGTGGAATTTTATTTCATCCAGAGTTGAGATCAAAGGAGGTAAAAATATACCACTCTGATATATGGAGTATTTTTAATTAAAGACACATACAAACCAACAGATACAGATCATTCTAACCTCTTTTCTGTTTCTTAAAAATATGAGAAACTATAGTATAGACAAGAAGGAAAAACAAGACTCTTTTCCTCAAGGACAGGGAGTTACGACCAAAGGAATTCTGTGCAGATATTGTTAAAACGGTTCCTATCTTTTAAGCCTCCCCCCATGACATACCAGGAATGATCAAATAAGTTTTATAAAAAAGCATTACTATAGTATAAGTCATAGTACCAAAATCGCTTTCAAAATATTCTCCCTCATTCCAAACACACTCATCCTATTATTCTGACCACATCCTAAAGCAGTTATGGAAGTCCTCTTATGCAAGTTCTTATGAAATATGATCGAAAGTACAGCGAATGCTGTTGCAAAGTGCCACTGAAGGCGGGCTTACAAAAACAGTGCAGCGAGTGCTTATCTGCTTGTTTACTGGATGTGGTACCAGTGATTTCTGGCTCTTCCTTCAAGTCAAAATGACCAGGAAAAGTAAACACTTTAAATCACTTCAGGACACAGAAGCAGCAAGGAGAGCCCAATGAAAGACACTCCCCAAAGGGGACTTCCAGACCTGCTTCAGAAAGTGTCAAGAATGGGGCATAAGTGCATTTGGATTGAGGACGAGTATGTTCAAGGGGCTTAATGGCAAAGTGTCTCTTCCTGCAGTAAATTTTCACTCCTTCATACCCACTGTTTATTTTATAGTTGCTTCCTTACAACTCACTCTTCATTGTCCCATCAAGACACTTTTCTAACTGCTTTTTTGGATCTTAATTTCCTTATAAATGATCCCATGCCACATAAAACCTGTATTAAATTAATCTGTAAGCCCTCCTCCTGCAAATCCATCTTATGTTGTCTTAATTCTCAGTCCCATCCTAGATCCTAAGAAAATGCATATGGAGTTTTTCTGATCCTACAACATACAATAAAGAACAGAGATATGATGTGCTCATAAAAATAAACATGTACAACCTCATGCAATTTCATTCTTATTCATATGGCAGAGATGCATGTTGTTGAAATATGATATCAGTTTTGAAGAGGAAAAGCTGTTGGCCACTGCCCATATGTCAAATACTTGACATATTGCTTTATTTCTCACTCCTGCAGCCTTCCACCATTAACAAGTAGAGCAAAACCAAGTTATACATCCAAAGTCAGAGTGGATGAGTCAGTGTTCTTTGATTTTAAGCAATGAAAATGACATTGAGCAGAAAGATGAATAATTTAAGAACTGAAGGGGAAATCAGGGAACCAGTTTTAGAACTTTCAATTATGAACCAACAGCTGAGAACCAAAGCTACTGAGATAAATCACATTCATTGTTTTTCATGTCTTGGTCAGTGCCCCCAAGATAGAAATTCTAAGAAGAAATCATTCACAGATTGCTAAAGAAAGGTACAACACTTCAATTGATATTCCCATCAGACCCTTGCCACAGAGCAGTGGAAAATAATATTTCTAGCATTTTCTGTAGTAGCCATAGAAATGAGCCACACAAACTCCCTGCGGCACCCATGTGGCTGACTGGCAGCCCCAGGTGCCAACCTCAAGATCCACAGCTCGTTGTCTCCAAGACCACACAGCCAGTGATTGAGCCTAGCAGGGCCCTAGATGACCATGGATGCAGGATCTTTCCAGGACCTATGAAATAGGATCATTCAACAGGCACTTTTATTTTTTTTTCCATTTATTTTTATTTTATTGAAATACAAATGTCAATCAGACAGTTTCAAAACACCATAACCATACAGAGTCGATGAAATAATACATTGCAAACTGTTTTCATATTGTTCTGGTATTGTACAAGGTGCATACATGATATTATATTTACAGGTATTTATGTAGCTGAATTATATCAAAGATTCAATAATTATTTACCTAGTGGATGACCATAGCACTAAAAGCTGACATAATAACCTGTCCCACCACCAATAGTGCAGATCTTGCCTCTCATAGAATTATGTAGAAGCACAGCGTTATCTAACCCAACTG
>PVKA01043212.1:0-16894 GCA_004027165.1 Ctenomys sociabilis | reverse complement strand
ACAAAAAAACAACTCTGTAAAACACTTAATCTGAACACTTAGGAAAGAAAGACACCAAGCCATTAAAGATAATTTATATACATTTATGGCTTTATACAATTATAGCAAAGATTGTTCTTGTACCTGTAAGTACATCAGCGTCATCAGGCACTTCTCAGAGTATCGAAACAGAAACATGGAATCTGCACTGTTACTAAACTTGGTGGTAAAATGTGGGAGAGCGTGACTGTCCTGACGGGACTTACACTGCTACCCCAGCCACAGCGCCAGGCTGGTTTCCATCTCAAGGAGGGGCTATTATAATGCCAGGCTGCTCTGTTTGCATAAAACACACTGCACATTTTACTGATTATTCCCAAACTAAAACCACAAGAGAAATTTCTCATTTAAAATCAGTTGTAAGTTAGGAATCCTTAAGAGCTCAAAAGTAAGAATTTTGAGTTTTGGAGAGGTATGGGGAGGACTGGTAATACAAACCCAGCAGCTGGGTAAGCCCAAATTATACAGTTCTGGATAACTATTTCCATCTTAAGTGTCCTTTTCCTTCTCCTAGGATGTTCCATTGAATTACTGCTCACTGGGATACAACATTTGCTGATTAACCTAGAATTTGTCAGTTTGTCAAATGAGAACTTTACCAAGTAATGCATCTATTACCTAAATATATCCATACGTCTATATTATGGAAACAATACATCTTTATATTTAAAATATCTGAATAGCTCTATAATACAATATGCTTTTAATAACAGTACAAACTGGAGGAAATAAATCAAACAAGGCTGCATAGGTGATATCATATGCACATTTCACAAAGCAATCATGTACAATAATATACTAATTACTCCAGAAAGTCAGTATTCTTACAGAAAAAGAACTTCCAGAGGCCACATGATGTTTGTATTCAAAACAGATGCCTTTCCTTGGACTTCACTGTACCCCAGAGGGCTACTGCAGATTCACATTAGGATTTCAACCCAAAGGAAAATGGAGCTGGGGGGAAATTCAGACTCAAAAGTATCTTCCAAAGTCACTTTAGAAGCATTAAGATTTTAACTGTGGTTTTAGTTGCTGGTTGCCTCTATGGAAAGGAGCTCTGGGCTCCTTTGGTAGCGAAGATGCAATGTTATGTATGGGCAAAAAGTGGAAGAATGGATGTGGGTGGAGAAGGGAGCTCAATCGATTTTTAACATGTAGGTGACACTTGCTATAGGAAAATAAGTTTCTAAACTAAGTCGTATTTTGGGCTGCCCCAAGATGGTCAGAGGGGATAATTGCAAGTGTTTAAAATACTGAAAGTCATGGTAGAAAGCTTACCATGCAGCTGGCCTTTCAGGAATGCTTATGCTCGTATTACACACAAGGAAAAAAAAACCAAAAAGGAAGCAAGTAACAAACAAGAAAAAGAAGCAAGCTGGTTTGGACTGTGTGCAGAGAAACCAGTCTTAAGTAGACAAGAGACCCTCATTGTGCAGCCGTTCCTCCTTTCCTGATGACCCTGGGCATTCTACATAACTGAACCAGTAATGGAGTGAATGGGAGGCAAAGCCAATTAACCTGATCTGTCAGTTACAAGTAATTGCAAAGTATTTAAATACAATGGTGGCAGTATAGTGCAGGCTGTTAAAGGCTAAAGGAATACTCAACCTAAAATAAGGCTTTTAAAGTCACTTTAAACCTGTAACTTAAAAGCTAGTTGGTTGTTTTTCAAATTAATTGCCCCTATTTTTAAACTAATTTAAGTTCACTTGATAGACATATCTACTTAGGAACACAAATCATCCTAAAAATCATTCTAGTCCCACTTCTAAACTCCCCTCCTTCAATTTAAACTCTGAAAGACCAAAAAAAAAAAAAAAAAAAAAAAAAAAGACTGACAGTGAGGAGTGAAAAGACTCCTCAAGTAGAGCTGAAAACTGGACCCCAACCCTGATTGCAACAAGAACAGAGATCTGAGGGAAACTTCTGCTAAAGCCCAACGCAAAACAATTAGGTTAATCAAGACTGCCAGCTGGACATAGGTCTCCCTCTCTGATCTACAAACATTATGAGGCCTCCCAGGAACAACTGTAACAATGCAACATTTAAGTATCTACCAGAGGAGACACTATACAGTGCACACAGTTCACAAGGTAATAGAAGCAGGTGAGATTCCTTTAAAATACATACATAAAAAACATACTTAGTTCTTCTAAATACAAAATGTAAAGTGTCCATATCTATACATCACTTTCCTGCCCAAACAGCTCCAGAAACAGAGTATGCAAGTACTAATTACAATGGTTTAAGATTAGTCAGGAACACCACCAAATAGCATCTGAAAGTGTACAAATCAGTTAAGCACATATAAAATTAGTACTAATCCAGTTAGAAATACAAAATGAAAATTTGGGGACAGCATTTACTGTCCCTCAAATACCTGTGATTCCACAAATATACAAGCAGACAAAGTAACAAAGTAGACTCTAGTTTTAAGAAAACATTACAGTTCAATATCTATTCCAAAAATGATCTCAAGTCCCAACAATGACATCAAAAATCGTTTATCTGGAAATTAGAACCATTTTAAGTATTTTTTTTTTTTTTTACAAATTTGCAAATAACAAAATAAAAAAAAAAAATAGAAAAGACCTGTACAAGGCTGGCGCTTAATCTTTTTCCCCATAAAGTTTGACAAGTCTGTTATCTCAGCAGATTGGTAACAGGCTCCTTGGTTCTCTTGTGAATCCTGTAGCATGTGAACAGTCCAAAGTCACTCGGTGGAGGTGGATGAGATCTCAGTTTTTTGTGATTTATCACTTCAGCAGAACACAGGTAGTAAAAACAAATGTTTAACTTACCAAGACATGATCACAGTATTACAAAAAGAGTATAAACTTTCCTTGGACCAAATGAATATTAAAAAAAAAAACAAGAACAAAAACACACAAATACAATTTTGTATCTACTGTTTATATACAAAAACCTGAAAGCATACCAGGATCCAAGTCTTTTCTGCAGTATATGGTGTAGTGAGTTTGGCACTTCATTGTAAAGAAATTTCCAATGGCACAGTCCTTATCTACAGCAGCACATAACCTGCAACATTAGGCAAACATCCTGTACAGGAAAAGTAACTTTGCTGCCAACTCTGAGGAAAGGAAGAAAGGAAGGATTTTTTTTTTTTTTTTTTTTTTTTTTTAAATCAAGAAAATCAGAAGGATGGGTGAAGGACATCTTTGGACTGTTTCTCTCAGTTCCAGCTGTCAGATAATCTGAATGACTTTGTAGCCTAAGGGGAAAAGAAACACACACACAATGAAAATGTAGTCAAATTAATTCCATTTAACAAATGAGGGCGACAGACATTCTTGCAGGGAAAAGTTAGATCTTTCTCAAACAGCTCTAAAACCATTCAATAGCAAAAATCTATTAAAAAGAAACTTCAGAATTTGATTTGCATAAAACATTTATCAAGAGCTAGTAAAAATACGCAGCCACCAACTATCAAAAGAAAATATTTAAAGCAGTAGCAGAATTATGGTTAAATATGAAGGAAAAGTTGATAAGCTGCCAAAGGTGGGGGCAGGGAATGAATAATAAAAGGCTGGGTGACATGGAAAAGGTGCTAACCACAGAAGATACAAAGCAAGTTACTATGCTCTTCTCTTTTAAATTCTTTTTCTCAAAAGGCCTTTTGATAATGGAGAGAACTTACCTGCTCACTAACTCTTAGCCTGACACCCAGCTGTGTGTCGTGGTCTTGACACTGTGTGAGAAGCTTTGGTTGGGTAACACATTGTCGAAGTTAAAATCCAAGGTATCTCCATCCATGAGGTCATTCCGAATGATGGACTCCATGTCACAATCCAAACGCTCAATAAACATGCCATCCAAGTCACTTGGCAGCTTCTCCTGGTGGAGAATGCCCATCCTGCCATAACCATTGCAGCTGCTCACTGAGGAATAGCCCAGGGCGCTCATCTGCATGGGATGGGAAAGAGGCACTTGCAAAGGTGTCTTCACTGGGGTCAGGCGGCTCATACCTGAGGTATGAGGCATGGTGTTCACTGCATGGGACAGGGAGCGCCCGTTCACTGCAGAGGTTTGCTGTGCGTGTCCAGGGTGGGTATGGGAGTTGGGATTCATCATTTTGTTATGAGATGCCTGGCTGCCATAGGTTGGCATGACCGAACTAGGGCCCATCATCACATTCTGGCCCAAGACTCGGCTGTTGGGTTGAGTTACCCCAGGATCAACTGGTGACATAATATCATTATGGGGAGGAGAGTCAGAAGTAAGTAACTCCTTTAAGAGTCCTGGGGCACAGTTATACTGATTTAATCCTCCATAACTAGATTTGTTGTCCTGAAGGGTTTGCATAGGCATCTGGGGCAAAGGGCTCAAGCTGGATTGGCCGTATGTGTATTTTTGGTAGTTTGGATTGGGGGAATTCAGACTGGTATTTGGCGGTGCAAAGGAGTAACACGTTGTCTGCTGCATCATGCTGCCAGGTGAAGACTGGGTTGAAACAGTTAATGGTGTTGGGGATGAGAGAAGGTTGAGATTATCCAAAAGGTTTTCCATGTTCTCAGGATTGCTTATTTCAGACAGACTGGGCAGAGTAGAAGCCATCTTTGCCGCAGACGGTGGGTATACCAGAGAGTGCACATCCCCATCTCCCAGATCATCCTGTTCTGTCATAATGGGGGAAAGTCTCCCGCTGATCGTACTAGCATTTGAGCTAGTTCGAGGGCGAAATGTACTCCAGTTATCAAAGTCATCATTGCTGTGAGAGCCAGGGCTTGCAGGCCATTTGGAAAACTGTGATCCAGGACTGTCCCCAGCACCCTCCTGGCCAGACTGGAGGGACGATTTCTTCTTAGCAGCTCGGCCTCGACTCTTAGCAAATTTACTGTTGTTGTCCATGGATGCAGCTCTTCTCCTGGGGGATTTTCCACTCTTGCCCCCTTCTGGATTCAGCATCCACCAAGAACTTTTTCCAGTTCCTTCATTCTGCACACGAATGAATTTGCTGTGTAGGGACAGATTATGGCGAATTGAATTCTGCAAAGCAAAAAATGTCATGTTAGAAGTACAGTACTTTTCCATTTGGAAAGCTCATTATTTTACCTATATCACATAAAAGACAAGTAGCATTTTAAGAGTTCCTCGTAGACCGGGCGTGGTGGTGTGTGCCTGTAATCCCAGCACTTGGGAGGCTGAAAGCAGGACAATTATTAGAAGTCCAATCTCTGTAATGAAACCCTGTAGGCCCTGTACTAAATACATTTTTTTAAATAAAAGTTCCTGGTACAAAATTCAATCAAAACACTCATCAGAGCTCCAGACCCGCTACAAAAGATCTAAAACTAATATATGAAAAACAGCACCAAATAAGTATGATTAGAAATATCTTTTATATAGTTATATTTTTAATGGGCAGATTACAGGATCAGTTTACTAACCAACTAAGTTTTGTTCAGCCAATGCTAGGCAATTAAGAATTCTGTATCAAAAGTGCCATCAAAACCCTTTTTTATTCTAATACTCTTAAAACTCCCAATTGTCTACAGAGGAAACATGACATTTATACAAAGTGAAAGGTTTAGTATCACTGGACCCACGTGACGATGGGGGGGGGGGGAAGGATGGAAATAGAACCTAATAAAGAATTAAAAACCTGAAAACTAGCAAAATCTAGATTTATACCTTCAGAGTCCATTAGGCAAATACAAATAAATAACGTGAATAAAATGGTCGTCTTTTTATTTGATTAGCTAATTTTTTTTTTTTTTTAATTCAAGTAGTATCCCTTTACCCAAATAACCACAAGTATACCAACTCCTAACACTGAATCCTGGGTTACATTCTGTCCAAGACAACTACAGAGGGAGTGAAAAACACAATTCTATGGCATGCTTCTACACTCTTATTTACTGAGCTGTAGGTAGGAGTTTAGCAGTATTATACATAGAAATCTACAACTACAAATATGTGGGAAAGAGGGGCCACAGCTGCTAAGGGTTCAGCCAAAGACAAAGAAGACAAATGTGATTCTCCTATTCACTACACAGCCTGACAGCTGACATCTGGTTGAGTATGTGGAATACCTCTGGAAAAGAAGGGGGGAAACAAGCACAGCACAAGGCACAGTCAGTAATTAGTCATTCAGTGGTCTCCTCATGTCTGGGAGCAGGATTCTGGGTGCCTCAGACTACCAGGGAAGGAGCTCTGTGCGTGGTCCCAGGCTTGCTTGACCTCCTCTGCCAACTGAGTGCTGAACAAGCATTATTTCCCTGCAGCACCTCTTCTGGACCACAAAAAACCTCTGGTTGAACCTGCGGTCATTTAGGGAGTCAGCCGCAATGCCCACATCCTCATGCTGTTGCCATGAGACAAAGATGCCCAAGTGCCAACCACTGTGTCAGAACATAATATGCCACAGCATGTCAGGGCCAGGCCCCTCCAAAACACTGAGTTCATATCGTTCCTCACTGCAAGGAGGTAGAAAATAGAACAGGGGCATGGAGATCTCACTTTCTAAAAGGAGATGAAAAAGTCAGAAGGAAGTCCAACGAGAGCTGAGCAATCGACATTTCAAAATGCTTTCTGACCCTTTGTACTACATTCCGCCCAAGGATTACAACACAGCAAGCCCTTCTGCCAGGGCAGACAGTGAGTGCAGGTCAGACATGGCCAAACAGAAGTTTTCAGAAGGACACTGGGCAGGGCTGCAGGAACATGCAGGAATGGTCTCCTGCTTCTAAGACTTCCCTCTTCCTTCCCTCTTATGATCTGTACCCAACTCAAGACATGCGGTGGGGCATGGTCAATATATCCCTAAGGAGGATATGGAATGCATTTCTCTGATATCCTATTTCATTCCAAAGATTCCCAAAATCTCATGGGAAGGCACTAACACATGTGCATGCACACATACGTGTGCTTTAAAAAGCCATGGTTTCATGTGCTATGTCCACCAACACAAACAACCCAGGTTCTCCCCACACACACAAAAAAAAGTGGCACCCTGCATGGGTAGTGCTGAAATGCACCAGGCACTACACCCTGGGACGTGTCTACAAGCTGAAAGTCTGGGAATATGCACACTATTCCATCATGACAGCTTTGTTCTTTGGACACAATAGACACACAGATAAGGTCCAATGAAATCTCTGGAGTAGAGGAAGCTTGACCCCTGTTCCTGTCACATTTAACTAATAGGGGGACGGGGAGATGATCTCAGATAGCAGCTTCCTGGTTGTCTGCATTGACTTGGATGGAGGGTGCTGCTCTACAACACCAAGATGGCTCTGTCAGAGACACTGGCAAGTATAAGTGGGGATATTTTTAACAGAAATGCAGAAGACATAATAATAAAATCTTTAAGAAAATTCAAGAGTATTCACTGTCTCAAGACTTTTTTTCTTTTTAAGGCTATAACAATCCCTTACTTATCAAAACATCATACTACATATTTTTCTAAGAGGACATTTCAGGTCACTGAGTAACAGAGCTGTCTACTGCCTTTGCCAACAAATAAAAAAAAAAAAAAAAAAATTCCCAAACAGGAAAAGGTTTGCTGTGCAGGACTTGTTACATAAATTCCTGTTTTTCACACACCCAGCAGAACATTAAAGAAGCCATGATTTCTGGAGGGGCATGATTGGAGGCAACTATTGTGATGGTATGTGCCACCAGTACCGATATTTGTGTCTTGTCTGCTGGGTGCAACAGAAAATGAATAAAATGTATGAGCACAGAGCACTGCATCTGAGCTGCCCATGACCTTCCAGCTATCCAAAGAGGGGATAAGCAGCAAGGCTGATGCACCTGCAATCACTTACCCAAACCCTGTTTCTGCAGAACGCAGTGAGAGAAAAGGCCAATTCAGCCTATCTCCTCTATTCTCACTGCTATTTATGTGCAGCCAGAATATTAGGCTGTTGTTCAGCTGGCTTTCAAGGCCCATCACAGCCCCTGCCATCCACCTGCAGACTGGCCACCCCAAGCACCATAGCACACTCTCAGGAAGCCTGACCCACCAATCTTCCCAGTGGATGACAAGTAGGGTAGATGGGCAACCCAGACATGGTGTTCAATTTGCTCCACCATTTGTGACTCCTGGATGGTCTGTTCTATGTCCTCTAACAATCAGATTCCAAGCTCCTTAAAAGGGCAAGGTGATTAAATTTGTTCTTATTTTCTAACCTCATAGCTCCTCACATGTTCTGCACAGAAGATATTTTCAACAAATGTTGATTGACTTCTTAGAAACAACCCAAGGAAGGTGTGATGTCTAACTGCATACCCCTAATCCATCTATTCATGTACTAGTACATGTCAGCTCATGTTTCCTGGAACCTTCTTTGCACTAGAGAACACACAAACAATTAAGAAACACAGCTTGCTCTCCAGAACTTTTATGATCTGGGAAGAGAACAAGTTCACACCAATAGCCAAATGCTGGACTGCCCACCCAGAAGCACTCTCCCAAACTATTCCCCCACAGCTTTCGTCTCAGCCCAAGTTCCTTCTTCTAGAAGCATTTCTCAATAACCTTACTGCAACCTTGCAGCTTAGTAACAGGGTCACCTTGCTTATCCACTACAGTTTATTATGATGCTATGTGTAGTCCCTGGGGCACACCTGGCTTCCCATACACTGTGAGCTATTCAGTCAAGCACAGAGACTTTTGCTGTATTCTGATACTCTGAATTCTCATATCCACCAAGTAAGCACTCAAACATCTGCTGAAATGGATTCATAGCTCCAATACTGACACAGCTTTGAGAGGATGGACAGGGTCACACACATAAAGTATTTAGCTCACTCAGTACTGGTAACAATACTATTATGGCCACTATGGTGTCATCTCTTTGTAATCACACCTTCCACTGTTCCCAAAGACGGTCTCAAAAATAAAAACTGTAAAAAGGCAAATAAATAAAAAAGAGTGTGATTTCTTCTCCCACAAGCATATAGAGACTATTAGTCTTCTTGAATTAAAGACATGAATTGATTCTGGCCTCTGCTCACAGCTCCAGGCCTGTACCAAAAGCCGAGTCTGGTTGCCTTCCTAGTCACCACTCTTTCACACACTTCCTGGCGCTCTGACCCTTCAAACACTGCCTTTGACCTGAGTGGCAACTCAGGTGATACAGACTGTTCCTAAACCTATATAGGAAGCACCACAGATCAGGGAGGGTCTTCACACTGCTGCTGTATTTCTCATACTATTCTATTTGTCTGGCAGTTGTCAGGAGTAGCCTAGGCACTGCATTCAACCAAAAATGAAACAGAACTAACAACTTAAACTGAATGTACCTGCTCATGAACTTTTTGCTCTCTGCATCTTATGCACACATGGTATTTGTTTTACTTTATAGTTACTACAGTCAACACCTCCATTCTGTTCCTTGCACAGTGCTAAAAAGTAGATATTAGTCTCATTTTAGAAACAGGGAAACTGGGGAACATAAAATTATTTTTCTAGTTAAGAGGTCAAAGTAAACTATCTTTCTGGATTTATCATTGTTAAGAACACACTTCAGATTGGGTATGCTAGTGCATACCTGTAATCCCAGCACTTGGGAGGCTGAGGCAGGAGGATCACTGTGAGTTCAAGATCAGTCTGGGCTACAAAGCGAGCTAAAGGCCACCCTGAATTACACAGCAAGACCCTGTTTCAAAAAGACAAAAAAAAATTTAATACTAAAGTTATATGTGCGCACTTTGATGGAATAGAAATAATTCTGTTAGTCAGTTAAAAAATTCATTTTCTTCCTTAATGAGTGATACATTTACACAAGATAATGTGCTTTCATTTCAATGGGTTCATCTTTATGCAGCTGAAGAATGGATCTCAGATATGTATGATCTGGATAGAGGCTATGAGGAGAAGGAAAGGCCCTCAGAGAGCCCCAGCCACCTAAACTGGCACCCATCCTATGTGAGGGTGTGGGCAACAGCTGCCAAGTTCAACAAAAAGGACTTCACACTAAGAAGATGGAATATATGACTAAAAAGACTTGTTCTAGAAAGTCTTTCAAAATGCTAGACACACTAGATTTTTCCAAAGCATACCAAATTGCTGTGAACTTTCTCAGTGTATGTGACTGTTACACAGGTTCCCGTATGACTTTTATTCCCTCCTCCTGCTTCCTGTCTTTAGGTGTCTCTTCCTATATTTCTACAAGTGAAAACAAACTACAGAGAAAGCAGGAAATTTTCCAATCTACATAGAGTTCCTATTAGAGCTTCTAGTAATAATAATAAAATAAAAAACCTTTAAAAAAATAATTCAGTGTGCTTGCAAACAGAAGGAAGCATGTGACCTTCCATTGATGGTTGTTTTCTTTCCCAATGGTTGTTTTTTATAAGCAATGTCAACAGATGCATGTTATCAACACACAACATAGTATGACTGAAAAAGTGTTGCAACACAAGATTTGTTTATGGACAGCTAAACTACGCTCACACTTTAGTCCAGCCCACAGGGCTCCCTGTCTCACTCACCTAAACCTTCTGAAAGCCACTGTTTGCACTGGGGATCCTCCAGTGATCCCAGCACTACAGAAACAGACTTGCAGTCTCACAACTCTGGGAGGGACCACAGGGGTCACCTGGTCTAGCACTCTTATTTTATGTTGGGAAAAATAAAAGTTCAGACTCAAGACATTAAAATACAGATGGAAAGCTATGGACATTCAGTTACTAAAAATAATATGGACATGCAGTGTCCCTCCCCCAACCAACCCAACTTCTGCTATAGATTTTGAAACCACTGTACAGACATGCTGATCACTTAAACGACTTTACCTGACTCATATAATTCCAAAAGAAGGAGAGTATGACTACATTAAAGCAGCCTCCACTGAACAAAGGATGTGGGAGATTATGCTTTCATCTAAAACAGGAATAAAAAAGTTAAGAACTCATGGCTGTTATGAGAATCCCTGTGCATCCTGGAGTTGCAAAGTGGGGCAGAAGCTAAGGATTAAACAGCTCTGGAGTTGCAGTGACGGGACCAGCTCTGAGTAGTCACCCGTCTCACTGTGCACTACAGCTCTGACACCTGTGTAACAGCCCTGAGTATCGCACAGGACTCCAAGGGACCAAAAGGTGTGGCCTCAATGGAAGTGTTCAGTGCAGCACCTGACACAACATTAAGGCAATAATCAGTAGCATTCTGTTACAGGAAATAAATACATAAACTGGAATTTTAAACCACCATGAATGGCTCCAACTGATTAAGCCATTCATCACAAGCTTCCTGTTTAATAGGCCTCCTCACACTGATTTCCATGTCCATCCCACTGAATTGTAATATTTCACATAGAGAAAAATTGTTTTTCTCTACCTAATGAAACAGTAAGAGTTTAGCAACAGTGTTTAGCAACAGTGAGGGTTTACCATCTTTTGCTGTCTTTTATATGACCTATATTAGAGAAAAGTATGTCCAAGAAGTTTTTCCAAGAGTGGGAACTACACCAGTTCACTGAAGAGAGATCATCCGTGGGTTGTGCTTTTTCAAGCATTAGTCCCCAAGGATCATTTAGTTTATACAGAATGAGCCCAAGGGAAGGAGGGGAAGGGAGCTCACAGACATACAACACACTTTAGGACAAAATGGTGAAGAACTGAGTTATGGGGCATGAGTGGGGTACTCGAAAACAAAAAAGGAAGGTGGGAGGAGCCCTGGCCTGCGACTGGGAGAAGGCAGCTCTGCAGTGTGAAGCAGGATTCAGTGGAGAAAACAAACCGGATGGAGAAAACAGCTCTGCCAGATCTGTATCAATCAAAAGCTCATTCAAAATAGTATTTTGGCCCTAGTCACATATATTTAGGATTTTAAATTATTTTTAAGGATAGACAGTGTACTTAACAATATTAAACTATATCAAGTATTTGCTTATCAAATGGCAGTACTTAAAATTGCTGTGCTTCCCTTTGCTATACTTAACTGTGTCACACAAGAAAATCCTGTACAAAAAGATAGAGTTTTGAGAAAGGGACAAAGTGCTTAATTTTAGATTATGAAATCTCTACCATTTGATGTCACATGCTCTTATACACTCTCAGAAATGAAGTGCCCTAAATCAAGCAGTCCCATTAGATACAAACCTCTTCCCCACTGTTCGGATCACCAGGCATTTTTACCTTGGTGTCGTCCTGTGACCTCCATTTAAACTCCATTTAAACCGCTACTGTGCACCCTTGCTTAAGCAGAGCCTGGAAAACAAACTACCTGCTGTTTCACAGGATGCCAACAAGGCTTACCTTCCGATGAGTGCATCAACTATGGCTAAAAAAGAGGTCCCAATGGTGGATAACCAAAACAAAATTCATTTAGCTAAAATTGTCCTTTTAAATTCAGTTGGAGAGGGGGATAGAAGGAGGGAAACAAGAAGAGAGGGAAGGAGGGAGGGAGATTGACTGGATTTTGTTAGCCACCAAAGACTTCAAAGTAGAGCCTGCATCTGCTGGGTTTAATTCTGTTTCAGCACAACATGCAGGCATTTCTTTTCTGACTCACTGCCTCCTCTCCAGGGAGGCATAGGGCAGCCCAAGTTATGCCAAATCCACATCATATAGCCACAACCTTCTACCCTGTCCAAAAAGTAACCTAAAGGAGCCCATCCTTTCCTAAAATGCCAATAAATTGTTCATACTATAAACACTCTGCTGTTCTTGTCTCAGACATATAGGACCCTGCCTCAGAAGATTAAAGGCAAACTCTTCATTGCTGAAGTGATTCTGCTGTTTGCTAATGAAAATCTCTATTTTATCGTCCATATATCTTTCTAATCTGCAGTAAGTATCTTACCTATTTGGCTGCAACAGGAAGGCAAAACAAATCAAAAACAAAAAAACCCAAACGAAAAGAAGAAAGCATAGCACATGAACACCTAAATCAATTTCAAATTTTTCTACCATTACTGAAAAAACTAAAGTAAATTTTAAAGTATTCTCTTAGTTCTAATGACGAATCCTTTAATCTTGTTCATGTTAAGTAAATGTTTATTCGAAATCATTCAGAAAGCTAATGAAAAACACGAAATAAATCCAGGTGTAAGAACACTGAATGAAACTGATACAACAGGTCCAGCCAGATAGCTCAGCTGATTTAAAGCGCCTGCTTAGGTAGAGCTCAGGGGCTGGGGTTCAATCCCCAGTGTGCCACGCTGGCCCTGCCCCCAAGGTGCAGACATAGGGATTGAGACTGGGATGTGGTGGTGCTCCTGTAATCCCAGCACTGGGGAGACTGAAAACAGGAGGATCACTTTGAGTCTAATTTGTGCACGGAGATCCTGTAGACCCTTCTAGAATACTTAAAACTCTAGGGAAAACTTAATCCACTGGATAGAAGTTATAAGAGCTGCTAACTCCTAGTAAACTGGATAAAATAACCTAGGGTTCTCTATTTTTCTGTTTTGGAACAGGCCTCCCAACCAGCACAGAGCCAATAGGAGGCCTCCACTTTGCTTCTCTGTAATATCAAGATTCTCCCCCATGTAAATTACCCATGGTGTAAGCAGCATTTCCACTTCTCTTTGAAAACAGTCACCGGGGTAGTCATACTGTGGACTTGCAGGCTCAATGTGGTTTTCAAGCCTAGCCAGCCCAGCCCAGCCCAGGGAGACTCCACTGCTGAGTACACCCTGGGCCAGACTGAGATGAGCTGCCATAGCCCACTGTGAATTCTTAGCATTCTAGGAAGAATGGAGAATTTCAGGTAGGACAGAAAGGATCTCTAAGTCACATAAAAACATCCATGTAAACAACTGGAAAGCCTTATCATTTGGCCAGTTCTTCTGAAGCTTTTTACTTTAACACCATAGTTTGAATACCCATCTTTTTAAAAAGCATAAACAATATTATAATCATGATTAAGAGTATAAGAGTACTTTCACAAATCTCTGAAGATAAAAATCTCACAGCTGCCTCTACAAGTTAGGAATATTTTTTGGAAGGTGTTTATCTCTTTGTTTTCTTTCTTTCTTTTTAATCTCTTAAACATGTACCAGTTACATATGTTTGTTGTCCGGGGTTAAAAAAAAAATAAAAGAGAATTCCATACAGTTAGCTTGACTTTAAAAGGCTACAGGAAAACCAGCAAAGAATGAATGAGCAGTCAAATGAACCATTTCTTGGTATGACTCAAACCTGAGAAAATTAGAAAGCTTCATACAAGCTAGTAATAAGCAATGGTTCACCTTACACTATTCTTTGGAACTTCAGTTTTCATTGTTATAGTCTTGAATTTCCTATAAAAGTAAAAGTAATAGCTTCTATTATGGTTAGAACCTTATATACTATTCAATAATTTTTAAATATCTTTTCTAAGCTAGTACCTTCAGTATATTATGGATGTATGGTTATAGTTTTCCACCACTGTGTGTGTGTGACTCATACACACACACACACACACACACACACACACACACACATACACACACGTTCCTTTTCCTCAAAATAGTCTTATTATTTTTATTACTGAGATACATAATTTAGTCATATTCTGGCAAACCAGTGAAGATGGTAATGTCAAATTATTAGTAACAGACCAATATTTAAAACATTCTTTCTTCAGTGGGACCCCTCCTACTCCTCAAAAAGAAGGGTTTTATATCTTTATCATTTTGCTCCACATTTTAAACAAATAACTTGTTAAGATAGATACCAATATTCTTGATAACCTCTGTAGTCTTTTAAGTAGCTATAAATTAAGCTAGGAACATAGAAAACAATTTTGAAATAAAGTATCCTTTCCCCCACCATGGTAGTGCAGATTAAAATCTAGGCCTTTGCATAAAGCTACATCCCCAACCCCACTCTCCTCCACCTCTTTTTTTTTTTTCCATATTTTGTTTTGAAATAAGGTTTCACTAAATTTCCCAGGATGCTAGGATTACAAATGTATACCAACATACCTATTTCCAAATTGTATTTTCCTTATGAGTGTTTTCTAGGATGGACTATTTAATTATGCATATACCTGACTGCTCCAGAAGGAAGAATCAGGGAATAGAATATGTCTGGTTGATCCTTTCCAAGCCAGAACCGGAGAGAGCACTACTTGTGAGGACAGAAGGAGAGGACACTGTACAATCTCAGAGCACACTGAATAGCTCTTTTTCTAGGACCTACAGAAGATAAGCTGTTGCCTTCATCTGTATCTTTGAGAAACCTATCCAAAGTTAATTAAGAACATGAGCAAAACTGAAAGTGGATCTAATGTAAAGTATTTCAACAAACTAACAATTTCAGAAATTTATTCCCATAAAATACATTAAAATTTTGAGATATAGACAAATTCATGCTGGCAAATACAAATTTCATTCAAAGTATTAAATGAATCTTTGGTAAATACTAGTACTGTAGAATAGATAAGGGGGTAATTCCTCCTGACCATCTTATTATATGTATAAAAAGTTGACAACGGCAAAATTTCTGACAGAAAAGACCTTAAACTGGAATTGGGACGTGAAAAACAGGATTTGAGACTGCTAGATAAAAGGAGAAAGAAACTCTTGATGGGATAAAATGAATTCTAAAGTTGACAGACATACTATGTGGTTCTACATACTAGAACCAAACAGGCCCAGTTCAAACCTGGTCACACTGTGTATGCCTACGCTGCCTAGGAAGACTGCCTTGAGCCTTGGTTCCTTCACTTGTATGAAAGAACATTAATGTTCAAATGTATGCAAAATGTCCAATGAGTACTGGCTGTATTTATAAGGAAAAAAATTTTAAAGCACTATCAAGCGAGTCGTTTCTTGCGGAGAGGTTAGGACCACCATATTTGAATTTAGACAGAGAAGAGAGATAGAGTGCGACCTTAAAACACAAGGCAGAAGCATCAGTTTTATCCCCTACAAAACACAGAAGACCAAAGGAAAAACCAGAATACAACAGAATGAAGAGAGAGTTAAGCACCACCCATCTTTCCACACCAGTGGTAGAAGAAAAATAAAGTCAGGGTCCTGCTTGGAGGTCAGGAAAATATTTTTGATTACCCCCAAACTTCCATATGTAAATGTATATAAATTTATTGAGGCCTGTAAGTCTGGTCTTTTAAGAGGTGAGGCCCAGAGGGACATGACTGGGTCTTGTCTACCTGGGGAAGAGATTCGTTTTGGGCCCTGGGGGTTGGTGGTGGTGGTGGTGGTGGTGGTGAATTAGTTCTCCCTAGAAAAGGGGTTGTATAAAAGAGCAGACCTGGTCCCTTGCCATATTCTGCTTCCACTCTTGCTGTATGGCCTGCTCACACTCACCTGCTCACCACGCTCAAGTGTACTCCCCTCAGCGTGATGCCATCTACTAGGCTGTGCTGCTGCTGCTAAGGGTACCTGTCAGAAGCTGGCATTAAACTGGAACCTCTAACCACCTGAATCATAAGCTAAATAGAATGTCTTCTTAGTACCTTACCCATCCTTAGATGTTTTGCTACAGCAACACCAGATATCTCAGGGGGCTATTGTCTCTCAGCATGGTCATTCCCCACCCTCAAAGGCATCCTTGGTTCATCACTTAACAGAAAGCCACTCATCTTGTGGAGACCATAGGGACACTACATACAGTGCCACCCTCAGGACTTCCTTAGTCTGGAAATTACAGGAGTTTTCTGCCCAAGCATCTGTTTGCCTTGTGTTATGATTTACATGCTACTTGACTGTTCTGAAACTCATGGTCTAATCTATGACATCTTCATAGTCAGAGAAGGGCAGGACACTAGGCTAGGAACCATATGTTCTGAAAACTAATTTTTAGCTCTCCCTTTAGTGAAGTCTATTGTGTTTTCATAAATTTTTATCCAAAGTTCTCACTACCTGGCATACAAATTTGTTTCTTGTATTTTGATAGTTTATTTTTGTTTCTTGAGGTCATTGTCTAGGCTTAACCA
>PVKA01043211.1:0-16900 GCA_004027165.1 Ctenomys sociabilis | reverse complement strand
AAAGACACAATTGGGCTGTTTGGATTATAGAAAATACGTGAAATATGTAAAACCAGAACTCTACTACTGAGCTACATACTCATAATCCTTCATGATTTCATAATATATATATATATATATATATATATATATATATATACTTTTAAAATCATTTATTTATTCACCTATTTATTTATTTGTTACAGGGTCTTGGGCTATGCAGCTTGGACTCATAGTGATCCTCCTGGGTCAGGCTCCCCAGCCCTGGGAGTACTGTTTCAGTGACAGGCACGGCATAGTGGGGTTTCTGGGGCCAGCACTGCATGTGGTACCATGGATGGAATCCAGGACCTTGAGCTTTCCAGGCAGGCGATTCTCTGCTGAGCTGTCTCTCCAACTCTGTCCTTAGTGATTTCTTAAAGTGTCAGGCTTTTTGTTGTTATTTGAGTAAAACTAACCTGTATTCAATGAATCCCAAAACATATTAAGAGAGGAAGACAACTGCTAAAGTTTACTTCGCCCTTCTATTAGTTATCATCTACTTTTCCTTAAAAATGCAATTGATTTCACTTTTTAAAATAATATTTTACTTTAAATTATAATTATGTATTTTAAGATACAATTTTCAAATTAAATTATAGATCCATTAAGTATCTCTGTACCTGACTGCATATATATTCTGAAGCGTAACAATAGCTAAAATAAAGTGTTGCCCATGAATTGATTTTAATCCTTGAGTCTTATTCAGCCTACAAATTGTTCGCAGTGAGCTGAGGGGTAGGAAAGAAACCCACCAAACTACAAACTGGTTCCAAGAATGGCTTTCTTTTCATCCAGTGTTACATTTTTCACAGGATGGGGGAGAAAGCTTTAGTGGTTACATGCTGTTCTCGGGTAATACTTTTTAGTAATGCAAGAGCTTAGTTGGCTGGGTAACTTGATTACCCTGAGGGCATGCTATTAGCAGAGTGGGAAGGAATCAAGAAAAAATAATTTACATTAAGGCCATAGCCATGCCATACAATACAATTACTTCAGGTTTTATGTCCAAAAAGCTATTATCTTTTTTTTTTTTTCATTCTTTTAGCACTGTGGTATTCTGGTGAGGGGCTGTATGAGAGATGAGGAGTGGATGCCAGTCCAGAAAAGCCCAAAGAATTGTTTTGTGAATGAAAGAGGTCTGATGCTGAGAATAGAACCATATAGATTTTTTCTTTTAGCTTTGCCAATAAATTGTGGTTATCCAGAGATGATCAATTCACTTCTTTTTACCTTAGTTCTCACATGGAAGTGATCATTCCAGTTTTCATTACAGAAGGGCAACATTCACAAAGGAGGCAATTTACACAATGTGCTTTTGAAAGGCACTGTCCTTCAGACTCAGGACTCAGAGTCTCAAGAAATAGTATTTATTTAAGCAGAAAATATGATGGGAGGGAGCCCCTGAAGGTGGTGTCAGTCAGGGCAGGCCAGGTTAGGTTGCTGTGCAAACTGGACCTCCATGTCTCAGTGGCCATGGGGCACAAACTGATGAACTTTTATTCTTTTGCGTCACCCAGGAGGAGGCCTGGCTGCCTGCACTGTCATGGGCGGAAGAAGCACCCTGTGTTGCTTCCCTCACAGAAGTGTGTTCTCCAGCATCTTCCTGAGGGAGCAGAAGAGCACAGGGCGGTCCCACTCACTCCAAAGTATGGCACATAACACCCTAGTCACAGGCCCCTGGGTGACAAGGGTCTCACAACTCCACTGACCTCCAAGAGGCCTGAACTGTGCAGCTCCATGTGCCTGGAGAGAACAGGACGTGACCTACGTGCGTGCTGTGTTCCAGTGATACAGGTCACTGGAATTCAGTGCTTACAGAAGGCCAGCTCAGTACTGAGCTTCCTGCTACCTCAAGGGCACCACCGCAGGCACGTTTCAATGCTATTTCATTTCTTATCTCTAATTGTTGGATGGCCAACAGGACACAATTCCAAGTCTCAAGAAGAGTCATTGGGATAGCCGGCTTCTAACCTTCAGGATCAGCTTTGGACTGACCACAGCGATGCTTCCTGACTTTATAGCAAACTGAGATCCTCTGCTTCCATCAGGAACTCCTTAAATAGTTCATTTCTTTCCTCCAAGGAACCTGCTGTTGTGTTCTGGCTAGAGAGAACAGAACTGGGGCCAAGGAAGATCTTCAAATTCAAGATAGCGACATCTGGTCTGAGTCTGTGGAGCAGCTTATTGAATTCTACATTGATTCAGGCATAGATTATGCTGAAACTTTATTTTATAGGCAAGTAAAAGGGATAGCTGATGTTAGAGAGCCTAGCACTGTCCCTGGCATACAGAGAGTAGGCCACTGATAAATGTACCTATATTTTCTTTATGAGAGAGGTACAACTTATGAGCAAATAGTATTGTTACACTACAATTGAATATCAATTAGTGGAATTCTCAGGTAATGGTATCATTCATGCTGTTCTGCTTCTCTCATGTTAGGTTTAAGATGATGAAGCTATGAGACTACATATATAAAAGAAGGACTTTACGAGAAGCCCTGTACTGGAGATGTAGTGGAGAACAAAATAGCGCAAGTTCCTATGTATGGTCCTAGGTGTGAGGATGGATAGAGAGAAAAGAAGAAAACCAGGAAAATATTGCTTAAAGGTAGAAATGAGAGAATTAAGATTTGGGACTTAATTCAGAAAGGTGGCAGGCAGCCTGGGTTTTGGACAGGGAGATGAGAACACAAGAACTTCAGAATCACGAGGCTGCGTGGTTCTTGAAGGAGCTGGAGCAGAGACCCTTGAAGCCTCAGCTCTGGAGTCAGAGCAATCCCTGAACCTTCACCTGGAAAACCCTGAGGGCGAAGTGGACTTTAGGAAGTGCAGCTCTTACTCTTGAGGCACGGTGAAGGGTCCATAGAATTCACCCTGGTCATGTCGCACCAGTTCCCAAGCATACAGACTTCTGCTTTCCAAATCTCACTCTTTGCAAATGCTAAGCCACTGAGCAAAGAGGATTCCAGGAGACAGCTCTTGGTTGTAGACAGAAATGGTGAGAAGAGCCGCTGACAAGGATGAGATTTCAGCTGAGCTCTCACTGGGAGGCAGGGGTCAGCTTTCCCAATTTTACTGGAAGTAAGATCCCAGGTAGGAGGAGCAGTCATGGCAAAGTGACTAGAGCTGGAGAACACTGCTGTATTCTAAGAAATAACACAAAGGCCAGCGTGGCTGAAGCAAGGGTGGGCAGTGAGGTAGGAAAGCGGGCATTGGATGTGGTGTTGTGCTGTGTGCTGCACGAGATCCGCTAGGGGTCTGTGCACCTGGCTGCCTTGTGCCCAAGCCTATGGATGAAACGTTTGTGAGCAGAAAGCTGATGAAGCGACTTATAAAGAGGAGCTCAGTGAGACTGGGCACCCGAGTTTCTGTGTTAGTCTTCAGGTAATGGACAGAGAGAGAGAGAGGGAGAGAGGAAGGGAGGGGATAGAGAGAGGGAGAGGGAGAGGGAGAAGGGCAGGGGGAGGGAGAGGGAGAGGGAGAGGGAGAAGGGCAGGGGGAGGGAGAGGGAGAGGGAGAAGGGCAAGGGGAGGAAGAGGGAGAGGGAGAGGGAGAGGGAGAGGGAGAGGGAGAGAGAGAGAACTGGCAGAGAGCGGCATTGATCATGACATTGATCATGACTTTTCCAGAACAGTAGTTATTTGGCATAGAGAGCTTAGGCAAGGTGGTGCCCTGGGGCTGGCCGCATGCAGAGGTCTGCGCTTTGGAAGGTTCATCATCATCTACACGATGGTGAGGGCCCACATACCAGAAAGGAGGTGCCCAGGAACAGCGCGTTTTGTCAACTGACAGGTAAGTTAGGGAATGAATGTGGCAACCACCCCCATCCAGAAATAGTAGCATGAACCACTGGGCACAGGTTTTAAGAGTGGAAATGAAGGCCCCATGGGATGTGGATCAGTAAATGCTAGGTGACCCTGCTGTCCTTGGAGCCTGCTTAAAAGCCCAGTGGAACCTCAGGAGTTAGTGACAAGGGCCTTGCCTGGATGAGTTTGAGAAGTGAAGGGATATTAATTTGCCTCTGGGAATTCATGCAGTGATTTCATTACCACTGAGTACACGTGCTTCGTTGAAATGACTACGTTGCTTGGAATTTTTATTAGTCACACTTTCAAACCTAAAAGGTGGACTTTTATATTATTTGAGTTCTGCTAACAAAAATGCTGGCCAGTGTTACCAAAGGCAGGTTGGCTTAGCCTTTTGGCGAGAGGTCTGTGTGACCAAGATGGCTCAAATGCCCCCAGCATCTGTCCCACATCGTGTCTGGAATCCCACCTGACAGGCCAGTGGCAGAAGCATAACTTTGCTGGAGCTCCTTGCGTAGTCTCCTTACATTTCTATCTCTCACCTACAGCTGCCCTCTGGGACTGTTGAGCTCCCCACCCAAGCCAGCTACTCAACTAAATCCTAGCCCTGTTGTACGTACTGTCTGGGAAAACTCAATTAAGACAAACTTTTTTTTTGGTCAATTTAGCCCACCGTGAGGGTGGGGCTGGGGCAGCATGTGGTGCTGGGGATTGAACCATGGTCCACTGCACCTACTTCAGCTTGCCTGTGCAGGCGCTTTAGATCACTGAGCTACCTCACTGACCCCAAGACAAACTCAATATGCCCAAGTATACAAAGGCTGTACCAGGCAGCAGGTTCTGCATGATTCTCACCTACTTGCTAAAGCAGCCCTACAAGATAAGGATTTTACCACCCTCACTTTACAGTGAGTTTAACAAGTCATGCAGTAGTTGAGGGGCTTGCCAATAGTCCCCCAGATAGGAAATAGTGGAGCCTGCAATCTGGGGGTCGCTCACATCTCTTCATTTTCATTCCTCTACCAATTTCTGCTAAACTTTGTTCCTCTTCGCATCCTGGAAGGAAAATATTTAATCTCTCTGTCATCCTACTTTCTAAAAATTGCTTCTCCCATCACTTCCTTCCTCATTATAATATATAATAATATGGTGCTGTTTTTATATAATTCCCCTAATCTGAGAGTTTCTACAGAAGCACATAATTCCCCTGATGGTAATAACAGGCCAGCAGATCACCAACATCTTTGTGTTCCTCACCTTTCCTGAAGAATAGCTTGATTGATGTATTTCTCCCAAGCCTCTGAGACTTGTCAGCCTCTGTGTGAGAGGCTGCGGCTTTGAGCCCAAAGCCTGCTCTTTGGAGAGTGATGATTGCAAGTGGAATCTGTATGCTGCATTTTGATTGCAGTGCCTGGGGGTTTTAACCATGGCTCCCACTTCTGCCCTTTGGGTGAAGTCCCAAAATAGCCCACTTTCCTATTTGGTTTCTTCTCTCATGATCCCTAGGGCAACAGTGATATGTCTACCTGTCATGGCAAAGTGAGGCCAATCCTAGAAAGCTCAAGGGCTGGAGAGTGAATTTGTGTTCTGAATCTGTGTTGCTATGGCAGTAGATGACTCCCTGCGACCCTTCTCTCTTTCCTTTCAGGTAAGATTAAAATACTGTTTCAGTTTGTTTTAGGGACTGATTGGCATGTAACTGGTCTTAAAGATGCGCTAAATATAAGTACACATATTACAGATTTAGTTCTAGAGGTGGCTTTCAGGTGTCTCTCCTATCTTCTGTCTACTTTTGCTTCTATTTCTCCTCTGTCCTCTTTCTTTCTACCTGCTGCTGCTCCTCTCATTTTGTTTTACTTTATTTTGAGACAGGATCTCACTATATAGGCCAGACTGGCCTTACTCTCATGGTGATCCTCCTGCCTCAGCCTCTTCAGTCTGAGATTACAGCTGTGTGCCACCAGGCCTGGCTCATGTGTGTGTCTGAGAGTAATCCAATTGCCTATGTTTTTTTAAACCTTCCAGCCCAGCTTCTTGCAATTAAATAAGCCATTCTGTGTTCTGCTTCCCAATTCATAGGACAGAGAACAGGATTAGCCCCGCTGAAGCAGTCAGCAACTCGGATGCTACAGTTGGTGGGGAGACTGTTGTTTCGATGCCTGTTCTCCATGGCAACAAAACTGACCTCTGTGTTGCATAAAATACCTTTTATTTTACCTGCTTATTATCTGCATATATATATATATATATATATATATATATATATATATATATATATATATATATATATAGAGAGAGAGAGAGAGAGAGAGAGAGAGAGAGAGAACTAACAAGCTCCCCAAATTATCCTATCTGATCCTTACAATTAGCCTGAGCTTTAGGTGAAATTATCCCCATTTACTGTTGGTGAGTCTGAGGGTCCATGGTTCTCCCACAGTGAGAGGCTCAAGGGTATGGGCTTTCATGCCCTTTCTGTAGGCAAAGTGAGTGGGAGGACTGGTCAGGAAACTGCTTTCGACATAGAAAGAATTCTTGGCAGGTGTCACTGCTTTTTCATGAAGCAAGGAATGAACTGCACAGAGCACATTTTTATTTTTCAGCTACAGCGGGTCAGCACAGCCCTCTGGAAGCCAAGCCTGCCTGCTGATACGTAACGATATTTCAAGATGATGTGCATGAAAGCTCTGTCCATCCCAGAGCAGAGTTCCCTGGGGACGAGGCTCAAAGAACAATGAGAAGAGAGTAAGTGAATCATGAAGACTTTGGAGCAAGGATGAGTGCTAGAGCCAGGCATTTACAGTAAAGGGCAGAGCGGGCCCAGGAGAACTCAGGAGCATTAGAAAAATGATTATACACAAGCCTAGAATGAGCCTTGAGGAGCAGGTGCAGCTTTCCCATGAAAGGATTTGTGGAAATTCTCCCTGTTGGTAGGGACCTGCCTGTGGAATTCACGCATTCACTTATTGATAGACATTGGTCGCCCCTGTGGTCCCTAAGTGCCTGGTCAGGTCAGATAGTCTAACTGTATAATGTTTCTGTTTCCACTTTCAGTTTGGGGATACAACACCCTCTTTCCCTTTCCTTCTTCCTGCCTGGCCTGTCTGACACAGATGCTACCTGTATATGTTCTAGAATTTAATGTGCAGAATTCTTGAAAATGTTTTGCTCTACCCCAGGATGCTTGGGAGAAAATTCCCTGTATTAATGCAGGGAAAATACACAACTAACACAAAGTATTAATTGGTGACAGTGGCTTTTCCTGCTAATCCACTGCTCAGACTGCAATTTTTCAAGGTTTGCTCATGATCACATAAGGATGCTTTCATGAAGGAAGTCTGGCTGTCACGAGAACCTGGGCACTCCAGGCTCCATGTGAGGGATGTTGACTTCTGGGTTACATAGTTTCGAGCTTAGTGAGAACCAGATAGAGAAGGAGAAAATTCCTTGCAAAGCTGACAAAGTACTGTGCAGGAAAACATAGATAGAGACAGGGAAGAAACTAATTTATCGAACGTCCACCATGATGCAAGCACCTTACACATCACTTCCTGGTACATAGTCCTTATTCTCATTGTTCTGTATCTTATTATTTATTTCCTGATTAAAAACACATGCAAGAGAAAATATGCCTCCCAGGACACCTGCATTATGCCGGAGATACCTTGAAGTTGAAAGACTTCAAGGTTCCTCTGCTGAAGAGAAAAAATAAAAACTAAAATATAAGGAATGAAGCCTACTTATAATATTTGTGACTGTGTATCTTTTGTTGGGCAAGTAAGCCCTTGAGTTAAGATTTTTCATAGCCACAACGTAGCTAACAGTATGACTTCGTGTAAGCACCACATTTGGTCCTCATTTAACCCACAGAACATCTGTGAGATACAGTACTGTCGCTTTCTTATAGAACAGGGCATTAAGATAGAGAGCATGAGTGTCCATGTCCAGGATGGACAGCCACTAAGTGGTGATGTCAGGGTTCACATGTCATGCAGAGTCCAGGACCCACATTCTGAACCCCTGTGTGGTTATCAAAGTATATCTTAAGCCAGTGTGAAAAGAGAGTTACATATACAGAGCAGAAAAAATACCAACTCATCGCATCAGCAGATATCTGAGTATAAATTTTGTGCATCAGAAGTGGCTCTGTCCTTGCACACGTCAACCTCAAGAGCTTCGATCGTCATTTGGCAAGTGAAAACAAACAGTACCATCTGCTTCCTGTAGTGTTTGGTAGTCAGAGATCTCAATTGCTCTATATCTGAGAAGTGCGATAGGGATTCTGAGTAGTATGCCCAATGGTATGGGACAAAACAGGAAATAAGTGAGATCAAGGAATATGTTGAAATCCACTGAAATATGCTTTGTAATAATCACATTACTATTGCTGTATTGTTGGTAGAATAATCAGAGAACAGTTGCACACACGTACACATTAAAACATAAAACAAGAAGCAGTCACAAGCCTCAGAAAAATAAACCCTCGGAGGAACTGTTTTCTCTTACTATCCATGAGTCAAAGAAAGAAGCAGTTTCCAGGTGAATCGATTAGGTGGCCTTGCATGTCACTAAAGACCCAGGTCTCTTCTTTCTGCTCTACCATCCAAAGAATGACTGTATAACAGTTATTTCTTTGTGGTGGTAAAAAGTTTAGGTATCCATATTACTAATTCCTATTTCCAAGTAGATAAGGGGCATCATGAGAAATCATTCTCCACAGGGGAAGAGGACTCTGTCATACCTGCATTCCTTGGCCTGATTGCTATTAGTGAGAGGTGCAGGGAAGTCTGATGCTGGCGTGGGGCCTGGGTGTCGGAGGTTTAGTGCTTCCGCACTCCCAGACCATCTTAAAAGGTCTGGCTTTGACTCCTTAGGCTTCACCACTGACCTGGAAGTGAGGGCGCTGCCCCTGCATGTAGAGGGTCTTGGATCTAGACTATAAGCAGATTTTTGTTAGGAAAGGAGAATTGGAGAGAAGATGTTTGGTGGCATTGAATATTACCACTCCAAAACAGATTTTAGTGGCTAACATTGTTACGATTTATAGACAGACATTCCATTAAGTGAGCAAAGTGTGACATGGACCAGTGCCATACTGGAGTGCTGCTTGTTTGGTGCACATGTCCATCCAGTTTGATTGCTGCTTGGGCTCTGATGACTTTTTAAAAACATATATTTGGTACAGAGTCTCATTACATATCACACATTCCCTGGTAAGCGTAAGGGTCTGAGTTCAATCCCCAGTTCTGCAAAAAAAAAGTGATCCTCCTGGTTTCAGGCTCCCCAGAGCTGGAACTACGGGCGTGCGCTGCTATGCCCAGACTCAGTCACCTGCTCAGCATGCCCATGGGTGGGGACGGCATGACATGTGTTCCTGGGGCCATGGTCCTGGTGCTTGCTTAGGCAGGAGCTTAGTTGGTTGAGCTATCTTGCTGACCCTAGCCCTCTGATTTATAAATATTTTTACTATGAACCATACCATTGACTGCTAAAATAAAGTCACAATTTGTTGATCAATTTGGAGCATATATGAAGTGTGCAAAAAGAGCTATATCTGTAGAGACACTACCCTAAGATGCTGGGAATCACCAGGGAGTGTTCTAGGCCAATCAACTCGTGGCAAAACTGCTGAATGAGATCTTTGTAACAATAGGCAGATTAATAAAAATATATAAATTAATTCAACGTAAGTTTTACTGGACATGGGAGACTTTATAAGTGAAGAGCCAAAGACTTAGGAAAACAGTACATTTATTGATGGTATCATAAAGGTATGGTTGAAGGGGAATAAACTGCAGGAACTCAGCAAGGTCTGTTGGTTTAATTCTTCTTTAAGACTATGTATGATATTTCGTCTTCTTCAAAGAGCAAGGTGTCTGCCATATAAAAGTCTCTAGGAAAAAAAGGGAGGAAGTTGGAAGGGCTTTCCTTACTTCAGCCGTTTTCACTGATGTCACAGGGCCTGTTTGTGGATGGTATTTCCTGTAGTCATCAGTTCTACTATTTGTTCCTTGACACAGAATTCCCTAGAGATCTGTTATTTCCTGAACGATAGGGGCATTTGTTCTGTTGAGGTGACTCCTGACGGGCAGGGTGCCAAGGAACCTGACCATAGCACGAAAGGGCTGGGAATTTCAGCCCCACCCACTGACCGGTGGGGAGAGGAGGAGCTGACAGTTGAGCTGATCGCTAATAACCAACCGTGGAGTCGGTCATACCTATGTGATGATTTCTTCATGAATATTTGAAAGGACAGAGTTTGGAGCACTCCTGGGACCCTGAGCCCCTGCTATTGTGGGGAGGGTGGTGCACTTGGTGGGGGGAGCTCTGTGGCTGCCCCACTCTTCTCGCTCTTCTGTCTCCTGCCTGATAGCTTGGTTGCAGCTGTCACAGTATCCTGTATGGTGAACTGGAAAATGGAGTGAACTGCTTCTCTGAGCTTTGTGAATTGAATTAGCAAATTCGATCGAATTTGAGGGGATTATGCCAACCCCCAAGTTACAGCTGGTCAGAAATACTGGCTTGGCCTCTGAAGAAAGGCAGTGTTGTGGGACAGAGTCTCCAGATAGGGTATTTTGGTCTGCACCAGAGAGACGGTTGCTGATAGTGGGAAACTGCCATTTGCAATTTAAAGAGACTGGAGGTGAAATGTTATTTTGAGAGTGTAACATTGATTAAAAACACTAGGTTTTCCTTAAATAGAATATAATGTGCCTAGCAATAGTAACACACTTATTTTAAGAAGGCCATTTTGTCATTATTACTAAAAATAAGGAAATCTAAAGGCCCCGAACTAAAGTAAAGGTCCATATTAAGTTGGTACTAATAAATGCAGAATCTTAAAATGGGCATCTTAGATGAGTATGCACTTCCCAAATGAAGAGATACAAATGGTAAATGTGTGAAAAAATGTTCAGCGTCATTGGTGATTCAAGAGATACAGATTAAAGCAACACTGAGAAAGAAATGCTTAGGCCAGAAAGAAGGGCTACCATCAAGAAGTCAACCAATAACAGATGCTAGAGGGGCTGTGGGGAAAAAGGAACACTTCCCCCTGTTGGTGGGAGTGCAGGCTGGTACAACCATTATGGAAATCAGTATGGAAATTCGTCTAAAAGCTAAGATTGGAGGTCCCATTCAGGCTAGCTATTCCCCCACCCTAGGTATTTTTCCAAAACTACTGAAATCATTATACCACAGTGATAAACACACACCCATGTTTATAGAGGCTCATTTTGTCATAGCTAAATCCTGGAAACAGTCCAATGCCCATAAGTGAGGAATGGATAAAATAGATATGGTATTTTTACATAACGGAGTATTATTCTGCTATAAAAAGGCAAAATTGATGGGACAACCTGCTCAGGTCCCCCCTCCTGTCCCTCTCTCAGACAGGAGCTTTCTTTCCCTCAATAAATATATTCTGCTCATAAAAAAATTAAATTTGAGGCATTTTTAAAAAGATAAATGGAAGCAGCTAGAGACTATATATTGGTAAGTGAAATAAATCAGATCCACATGTGCAAGCATCATATTATCCCGCTAGTGTGAGAACTTGAAAGAGTAATGAAAATCTAAAGGGTATAATAGATGCTGTGAAAGGGAAAGAAATTGTTCAGTAGGAAGGCAAAACTGAGGGGAGGAAAAAGACATCTGAAAGAAGTGAAAAAATTATACTGAGGTATACATGCAGAATAGTTTGTATAATTGTGTGGTTGATGTCTGTTGACCTTTTGAAAGGAGCACTTAATGCTCATTTCTTTTTGTTATGATACTTTTCTTTCACTTTTAAATTTCTTACAACTTCTTTGTTATTGTTTTGTCTTCTTTTTCTTTAAATGAATCTTACACATTTATATCTGGTAATCTGAACAACTAATTTGAAGATAGTATCACGGCATACAGTAACCATTGAAAAGCTTTTACCCCTGTTCCTATTACTTTGTTTAGTGAAATCTTGCATTGTTTCTAATGCTGTTTTTTTTTTTCTATCACTATTTTGTATTTTTTTAAAACGAATAGAGACAGCATCTTAGATTGTTACTAATGTAGTCCTTTGAAACTAAAATAATCGCTCATTTTAATTCTTCATGGGCAGGCAGAAGTGATCCAAAAGATGATGACTACTAACAATTTAAAAATATATTACAGTGAAAAACACATAATCCCTTTCAAAATGATCCCCTTCCTTTAAACACTTGCTGCTTTTCTTTGAGAGTGACAAGTTGCAGTAACAGTTGTCTGTGTTATTGATTTGATGCAAATGTTTACTTTTCATGTCATTTGAACTTTGGGGAACATGCAGAAGTTACCTGGCAACAGATCTAGAAATTAAGGTGGAGGGGGAACACGATACAGGACACTTATCTGAGGGACACTGCCGTTCGTGGTTGATCAACAGGGTGATCAAAAACATGAGTATTTAAGTTAAGAAATTTATATAAGTAAAAGTCACACTGTGATTATCTCCTCTCGAAATAATCACAGTTCTCCACCTCGTTTCAATCATGCTTGTCCTGTGCTACCTGACTATGTGTCTTTTACTACAACAGATTTCTTAAAAGTGTGAACATTCACTGTATTCATTACCACTTGCACGTTTTGGAGAAATGGTTTTGCTTAATTAACAATACATGTTCGTTTGTCACTCAGCCTCTTGCATATTTAAGTCCTTTTGTCTCTCTTAGTCCTCATTTAAAATGGGTTTTGAGTTGAACTTCCTTTCTATCAAAATAGCTGGAACTTTGATTTATTATTGCCTGTCATCAGAGAGGCCAAAAGCCGTCAGAGTTTTTCACCTTGTATGGAAAAATGTGTTTTTGTGTGGTGGATGTTTGTGTATATCTGTGCGCTCACGTGCTTAAGTACCTGGGATACATATTTTAAATGCAAAAAAAAACTGAAATAAAGTGGCATATGCCAAGATTTTCTAATTGAATTTTTTTTTTTTTTTTTAGTTTTGGTGAGATATATGAATCTTGAAAACAGTTTTTCAGGGGTAAAAGCTTTTGTTGGTTGTTTTAATGATTACTACTGCTGTGGTGCTGTTTATATTGTTTTTCATTTGGCTCATTTTTCTTGCTTATTAGTACCTGCATGCATTACATAAGGATTATGCTCCTTGAAGGGAGCAGTACATGCACAGAAACACATTGACTTCTTTTGCAACTTTATCAAGTGTCCTACAGCTGTCTTCTGTAACTCTTTGCTTTCCATAACTACATAAGGCTCCTCCTCTATTTTTCCTGAGTTGGGAGAGAACTGCTAGAATTTCTTTCTACCTTATAAATTTCAATTTAAGACAATTAAGTTGTTGGGCTATCTCCGTTGCTTTTATTAAGCTTATTACTTATGCTTTTTACCTGTGCATCTAATACAGTTTCACAAGGAAGAGTCTGTCAGACTCCTGTTGGAATCACGTGATGCAAAAATCCTGAAACATTTCTTGTTCTTTAGCAGAATTTATTATTTGATAGAAAGACATTTGCTCAGAATTCTCATGGTGGTCCCTTCCTTTGAAGGCTTTCTTTTTATATGCCTCACAGTCTCTTTTTCTTAGTTTTACATTCTCATATAGGGAGTGTCAGAGATTGAGAACTGAACAGGATTGTCAGACATGGGGTAGGAGGCCTTGTCTGAAACTTTATGCTCAGATTGATGGGTAGAGAGCAGTACTTGGTTTCATTTTGCCAGTTCAGGGATCCTTTAGCCTGAGGGGAGTGGGGATGGAGGAGAAGCCAGATTCAGAAAATTGGAGATGCGACTCAGAGGCAGTTATACCTGGGAACTTTGCCCAGAATTTCTGCTTTCGTGATTGGCATGCAGTCAGGACTTTTCTGGGGTAGGGGCCCTGCTACTACCTGGCAAAGGCCTGCTCTTTAAACTCTGATGGCATCGTTTCCCTTTGTCTTCACCAAGCGAAGTGCTGCCACATAGGCTCCAGGCTTCTAGAAGCGCTGTGGGTGTCATCGGGGGAGGTGATCGCTCCCCCTGCTCTTCTCTTCTGTGACACCCACATCACCCCACGCCCTCCTTCATCTCTAGGCCTCACAGCCATTCCTTCTCCAAGTTAGACTTCAAGTTGCAATCCTGTTTCATAAACTGGAAAGCACAAAGCTGTGAAGGAAGGCAGCTCAGCCACAGTTCAAGAAAAGGGGAGGTTTGCTTGGCTGTAGGTGGATTTGCTTTAGGACATTTTTGTTTCGTAGTCCCCTTAGGCATTCATCTTTATAAGTTTCTGGAGAAGGAGGTAGAAATTTGTATTTTTAAAGAGCTCGTGAAGAGATTAGGATACAGCAAGCCCCCGGATCCCTGACAGTTATTTGCAAATCATGAGTCTGAGAACAAAGACTGAAAAAGATGTGCCAGTGTGCCTTTCTAAAATTTTTTGAGCACCTACTTTATGCAAATTGCTCTGCTATGACTGAGCTGCTGCGTAGGATAAAAAGAAGTACAAGGGGAGGAATGTGCAACCTAATTAGGTAGAAAAGACTTCTCAGATAGTTACATTTACCAGAGCGCACTGCCACACCCAAAGTGCTTCTCTTAGCGTTCTACATGCTTTACCTAGAACTACTGTCACAATAATCCTGAGATTGGGAAACTTTTATTTTCCTTCTTCTACTAATGGAAAAACTGATTCTTAAAATTGGTTAGGTACCTTTGCACCACATAGGTAGCAAGGGCAAGAGACAAAATGTAAATTTTGTCTCTAGGCTGCATTTTAAATAAGCTTTCACTGCTTCCCCCTGAATATGATAAGGGTGATTGCCTGTGGTTAGGCAAAGTCAGGGCTCAGATTCCAGTTTCCATGTATGTTTTAGGGCCTGCACATCACAGAGGAGAGGCAGGATTGGGAGGTAGATCTCAGTGGAGGGCGCTGTCCCCCACAGTGTCACGTTGGGGAGGCCACTTGGGCTTGTAGCTCAAATGCCCTGAGTATCCACTCTTCTTCTCCCTTGCTTGCCCTTTGCAGGCAGCGTTGACGGAGGATCTGCCCACCTGTGTTTTCAGGCAGCGACTGCTCCCTTGTCTGTTTTTAAGCCGTTTGCTTCTGACAGAGTATGAATAACAAGATGGAAAACGTCTCTAATATGGCTTTAGAGGCCCAGTGTGCTATTTCAGCGTCATTTTATTCCATTTCCCTTTCTCTCTAAGATAGTAAAGATTGGCTACTGGCTCTGATTCTTTTTTCTTCTCTAAGATGCATAAAAAGGTTATTACTTTTGAGATAATTTATCCAAGTGGAATTCCAAGCATTTTGTACAAATCTTATGTAAACGTCTTGTAAAAAAGTATAGCATAAACTCAACAGTCACACTCAAGGGAAATTTAGAGAGAAAATGTATTTTCAACATTGGTTATTTTCTGTAATAATATTAGAATTTGATAACATATTATGTCATTGTTATTATTAGAACTTTAGTGAGTGATTGTTCTGCTTGCTTCAGTAAGCTTTGTACAGAAAAAGTAGTGCAAATTTTCCTAAAGAACGTAATATTAAGATAAATTTAGACATACAGCAGTGACATAAAATTAAATCAGAAAGGACAACATTCCTTGGTTTATCACAGTATTTAGTACACAGTGTGTAGTATACTTAAAGTACAGTAGTTAGAAGCACAGAGCCACATTTCAAAGCCTCTCTCTCCACATAGCTGTATGATCTTAAGGAAGTGACTTAAAATTTCAGTTTTCATATATATATATGAAAGATAGCAAAGTTACCAGCAATCTGTTATCAGTATGTCAATTATAATAGCCTTCTGTTTTGGCCAAATATTTTACCATAAAATACTGTTGCCTGAACTTTTTTTTTTCTGTTAGAAGCAATATAGAAAAATGAAGGCATTCCCTAACTGCTCTTTATATTATCTGAACAAGCATGTATGTAGTGTTTATTTTGGGCTGGGCCCTGGCCACACACACACACACACACACACACACACACATATATATATATATATATATATATATATATATATATATATATATATATATATACAAATCTTGACCTATTTATTTAAATAGAAGTGACTAGAAGGTCTTCTCCATTTTTCACCTGATGGTGTTGAAATATGATGAGTGAAGTAATGATAAGGAACACACAGCTTACCAATAGCAGAACTGAAATTCAAATGAAATGCTGGGCTCTGTGGTTAGCTCCTATACTGACCACATCTGCTGTGAGCCCAATTTATATCTTTGCACTAAGGGTTGAACCCAGGTACATTGCACTGAGCTACACCCCAAGTCTGTTTTATGTTATATTTTGCTACAAGATCTCCAAATCACTGACTGTCCAGACAGAGGTTGAGCTTATAATTCAGGTTTCAGGTTTAGAGACCGTGCCACCTGGTCTATGGAGGCACTGTGCATGGTGACTCTTATGTTACACATGCCTTTGCAAAAGAGTGCTGGCAGAAGTCATGTGATGTTTTATCTTTCCAGGGATAGGATCATTTTGCCTATTTACTTATTTATACCATCTGATGCATCAGTGGATTAGAGACCATGCTTGTTTTAGTCCTTTGCTCCAGAATTTGTCTTGTAAAGCAGTAACAACCATTGCTGAGCCTCCGCTGTAGGACAAGGCTTAACTGACCTGCATTAATCTATACATAGATTGATTCATCTAGTGTTGCTACAACCCATTTAGAGATGGATAAACCGGGGCCTCAGCAGTTTAAAGTTCCTATGGATGAAAAATACAGAAAATGACAATACTGGGATTCAGACTGATACTTGTCTCTAAGAATAAATTGAGGAGAATTTCTTCCCTTTCAATTTCATTAAAAAGTTTGAGAAGCATTAGCATTAAATTGTCTCTAAATTTCTTATAGAATTCAGCTCTGAATCCATCAGGACCTGGGAATTTCTTTGTTGGTAAATTTTTAACTATGTTTTCAATTTCATTGAGTGATTTTGGGTTATTCAGCATTTTTATATGTTCTTCATTCAGCTGTGGTAATTCATACATATCTAGGAATGTGCCCATTTCTTCTGTGTTTTTCCTATTATGAAGGTAAAGATTTTCATATATATATATATATATATATATATATATATATATAT
>PVKA01043210.1:0-16894 GCA_004027165.1 Ctenomys sociabilis | reverse complement strand
AGTGTAAAAATAGACATTAATAGAAACATAATTAAGCAACACAGAATTCTGAAAAATTTAAGAAAGTTGAATATAAAAGTTTACAGTGTATTAAAAAATTCATGAATATAAGAACAGCAAATGAAACAAGGTAGACAAACAAGCCTAAATATCAGATTTTATATGAGAAACCCAAAGTACAAGACAAAGAGCAAAATGAAAGAGTACAGGGAGATAGATCTTTTGCAAATAGAAAGGGGATCAAGAGATAGAGTGAGAGAAAGAAAGAGAAGGAAGGAAAAGTAAAAATGATTAGATACATACGTGTATTGATTTCCTAGAGTGAATGTATTCATTATGTATTGCAAACATGTATTAAAATAAAATAATACAATAATTGCTTCCCTAGAGCCCCAACAATTCCAGTATTGTCAAATGTCTAATTCTCCTTTGAGACTCAAAAACAAACTGTTATCTGTGAACCCCTATAAAATTCAAAAAGCAAGCTACGTGCTCCTGATACATGGTATATCAGGGTAAAGATTTGTATTTCAAAAGGGAGACATGGGGATGAAAAAGAATAGTACTAAAGCAAGGCTGCAACTCAGCAATATAAGTATTAACTCTTGCAGCTTCGTATCTAGCATCTAGGGCACATTGTGATTTGATGTGAGTTCTAAGAAAGGCTTGTGCAGCCCCCTTTCTATGCCAACTGTGCTTGCTGACAGCAGCCCACACAGCCCTGCCCTTTAACAGGTTCTGAGCAATGTCCCTTGGCAGCCACTTGACATTCCAGGCCTCTCCAGTGTCCTGAGGCCTCCCCTATGACTTGGGCTTCATTTGCAATTGCCCTCATGTCTCCTATCAAAGGCACACTGAGTCGCCTCCCATTGAAATCTGCACAGAAGCCACCATTATCCTAAAATCCTGCAGTTCTTCATTCCCCAAAGACGGGCATTATGTGGACAATGCCAAGCTCTGTGGCCAGTGTGAGCAGCAGTGGCCCTTTTTGGCAGTGATTACAGTGGCCTCTGAGTGGTGGATGCTTGGGCACAGTGAAATGAACTCCAAGGACTAATTTTCCCCATGATCCTCCTCAGGTAGGAATCTCAGGGCTAGATGTGCTCAAAAATGAGAAGTTTATACTTTTACACCCTTGACTCTGCAACGGATCGGGTCTTGCTAATTCCTAAAATGTCCTGAAGACATCTTTCCTCATGTCCCAGTTCCAAATACTTGTGTTTCCTTTTAATGATGATAGTTTCTTTTGTAGTCATTCACCCTTTGGTCCAATTTTTGTATGTTATTCATTTCTAGCCAAAACTTAAATTTTTCAAATCTTCTATCTCTCCTTTATGTTCCCAATTATCAGTATAAATCTGGATAAAAGCAGCCAGAAGTACCCATGCCACAGCCTAAGTGTTGGGCTGCCTTGAAGTTTTTTCTACCAGATGAATTAGTCCATTGCTTTTAAACTTAGATTCACACAAATATGTGAGGGCACAGACACAATGTGTGCATTTTGTGCCACATGTAACGACGTGGTCTCCAGTCTCCATTGCCATTTGTAGACTCATGAGCACCATCTTTACTCTCCCCTTTCTCACCAACATTTTGGCTTTCTGAACTACCAACTGAATCACCCATCAGTCTCTGTTTACAGAATTATGGGAATTATTCTCTAGCCTGCTTCTCCAAATATTTCCAAATTTCTCCCACAAACCAATTTAGAAGTTTAAAAGCCTTCTCAACTATATGTTCAAGTACAGTGCTGCAATGATCTCATTTCTACAGTACCAATTTTCTGTATGGGTCAATTTTCTTATTGTTGGGGCAGAATACCTGGATTACGAAGCAAGGGATAGGGGATATCTACAACTTAAAGGAAAAAAGACTTCTTTAGTTCACAGTTTCAGAGACCTTAGTCCACTGTCAGCTGAGTACAGAGCAGACATGTCTGGGCAAAGGGCATGGTGAGAAAAGCTGCTCACTTTGATAGCCAAGAGGCTCAGTGTAGGAAAGAGCACCAGTACCAGCAAGAGAGCAACCTTTTAAAGACATGTGCTCAATCACCGCCCCCTCTACCCCCTTCAGCTAGGCCCAACCTCCTAACAATATATGTCAGCAGATTAATCTACCAATAAATACAGCTCCCCATGATCCAATCATCTCTTCAGGAGTCTTTCAAACATATACATTAGCCATAAAGGTTAACTGGCATACTGATTTAAAGGAATTTATCTATAGATAAATTTCTAAATGTGACACCCAAATCTTACAAGAAAAGATATAGGTAAATAGAACTGGAACTAGAAAAGAAAATGTGGGAGCAAGAAATTTCATTTAAAACTGAGTTTTCAGGTAATTCACCAAATACAGTTGGTAATGACCTAAGGATAAATCCAACCTTAGTCATGATCATCTGAGGGGCAATTCACCGCGTGTTCCAAGATTTCAGCTCACAGTTGTCCAGCTGGATAAGTTAATGACTTAAGGAGATCTTGTCTCAAAATTAAAAACAATTAAAGTGCTGGAATGTAGCCTCTAGCTCACTTGCCAGTACAAAAACAAACAAACATATCACACACTCCAAGATTAAATGACTTGTCCAATATTATTCAGCTAAAGCAGTGGTGGGACTGGAAGTTTTCATCAAGATCTTTGGCTGCAAAAACTGTATTTGTTCCCCTATCCCAGTAATTCCTGAACACTTTAGAAAGTGGAGTAATTGGATTTGGAATGGAACCTGACATTACACCTTTTTCATTCCTAACACAGGCTATTCCTCTGTGATCCTCACCTTGAAAACAAGGTCTTTCCCCACTTTGCCTGGATTACCAGGCAAGAGACAGGAAGCAGCTGTGTGAGCTGTGGCATGCAAGGGCTGCCCTGGAGCAGGTGGCCAGAAACAGAGCCTTCCCACTGGCTTATAGCAGGGGAGCAATTTGCTGAAGTCAGCAAGGAAGAGGTAGTACAGGAGCCTCTTTAAATATGACAGGGACCACTAAACTGGTTTGGTTTAAAAAGAAAAAGAAATCCCCTTTCCAACTGAAATTTTATATGAAATCTTAATGTACAAGACAAACTAGAATTTTTCTTTTTTTTTTTTTGGTGAAACTGGGGATTGAATTGAGGCCCTTGAACTTGCCAGGGAAGTGCTTATTCCACTGAGCCATCTCCCTGGCCCCCAAACTAGAATTTATTGGTGAACATTTATTTTATATATTCAAAGTTATGACATAGCCAGAGATATAATATAAGCCTAGGTAACACAAAAATTTTGATATGAGACAATATGGCAGATGAAGTATTGTGCAATATTCAAAGGGAACCCAAATGTCTGTTAAGTGTTTAAATTAGGGGCAAGTGTTAGACTGCAGTCACTATCTGTGCAATATAATGTAATGAGAATAAAACAAAATACCAATGATGAGGACCCTTTTTGCCCATAGTTCTTAATATCGGCAAACCTGTAACATGATGGATACTCATAAGCATTGTGCAAAAGGACACCAGTTTTGGAAAGTAATAAGCTTTTTTAAGATTCTATAAAAATATTTATATACCTTTTTCCAATAATTTATAAGATTCTGTCTTAGGGAAAGATAGGAAGATGGAAGGAATGAATATTCATTGAGTGCCAACTATTAGACTAGACAGATATTCTGATATTTCTGCTAGGTATTTCTGATCTTTAAAAATTGTGATTTAGATATTAAATACATACTTTACACCATGTCAAACTAACTTATCTAGCTTCATACAGCTAAACATTTAGACCCAGCATTATGATTTCTGTCTAGATGTCCCCCTGAGGCCTGATCCAGTCCTAGGGCTTTTTCAGAGGTGGCTGAAGGGATTAAGGGTGTGTGATCTGTTCACTTAGTAGTTTGTCACTGCTCTAATCCCAGTAGCCTAGATAGAATATGAAAGGGCCATCAAGAATTGTTAAGATTAGATGTTGAGCTATTCTTTTAATTCAGTGAATAGAAAGATTTGTTCTATAGAGTTTGTGGACAGCATATCATGTCTGCATCTTGTACAAAGAATAACCACTAGGACAACAATATGCAGTGTATTAATTATTGAAACTGTCCTAATAATCAGTTATGAAGCTGTCTCATTGCTATTTGTTGCTCAAATAAAATTATTTAAGAAAATAAATGTACAAACTGAAAAAAAAATTCCAAAGGTTTAAATATTGCCACTTATTAGTGATTACTCTTTGTATATTTGTAAGAAAACCAATAAAAATTAAATGCATTAAAAAATGATTAGCTGTTGACTTTGCTGTCTGCTGCCTGAGGGAATTCTTCTCTACAGAATCACCCAGCCCTAAAGCCAGCTGATCTACAAATTGTGAGCTAAATAAACATTTCCTCCCTTAACTTTGAATGTTGGGTATTTTGTCTCAGTAATGAGAGAAAATTAACTGAGACCTCCAGCTTTATCTTATTATATGAAGAGTATATGCTGTATCATTGAAATTGTTTCATTATCAAGAACTTGCATGCTGAAGGACCATCATTCCCCTTATTTAAATCCTACTATTTTGTCTTTATCTTTCTATCCTCTTACCTAGACTCATAATGGCTAGGGGAAATGGAATGGGAATGTAAGACTGAAACAGACATATATTCAGCCCTCAACTGGAGGATACTGACTAGATTCCCACCAAATGTCATGAGATGGAATTTGTCTCTTTACATTTGGAAGTTGCTAGAGGAAAACATCTGGAACAGATAGGAAATTCTGAGAAAAGCCCAAGAGTGCAGTTATGGGAGCTTGTTATAATTTCTCAATTCTAAATGAAAAATTCCACCAATAAGGACATTAGAGACAGATATAGTGCATCATGGGAATTGCCCTTAAAGAAATCAGTCCAATGGGAAAAAAAATGTGTCCCAGAGACATAAAATTAATGTTGTTCTGTAATTAGACTCTATCCACTCCTCTGGGATCTAAGTCATGGAACATTCAACATGACCCCAGGACATTCTAAGGAATAGCTAATAAGACTATGAAGGAAGTTGCTTTCTGCTCAGCCCACAGGAGCCCACAGGATGAGGTTCATTAGGCTGGAGTGCTTTGTATAGTGAGGGCAGGGTAATGATGAAATGCATTCCAAAAAGAACTCAAGTAAAGAGCTTACAGATGGGACTACAGTGCCACTTTCTTCGTTCCAAAACACACTTTGGGGACAAGAGCACCATTAGCAATGGCTTAACATCTGCCATATTGGTTTATGGGTGAGGCCCAAGATCACCTGGTGCACATTTCCCTGTTGAAAGCAGGTATAAGGCTTGCTATTCTGATTATGCAAGACTTTATGACCTGGAACGAAAAGGTAAAATTTAACTCACCTAAAAGAATTAAAAAAGAGAAAAAATGATGACCACTCATAGCCATGAGCACCGAACTTCTGCCAAAAAGTGGGCTGATGGTCCCCTCCCACTCCCTTGGTATACTTGTTCCCATTTCTTCTCACCTCTTGGAAGCTCATTCAAGGCAGCTAGCTCAGCTAGCTAAGAGCTGGACGATCTCTTGGATTCCTAGCATTAGCTTCTTTTCCAGAAGTGATATACGGAATGGGTCAATGAAAAACATCTTGAATCTTTTGACCAGCCAGACAAGAAGTCTCTAAAGGGCCCTATGCTTCTTAGAATCCTCTGATCATCAGTATATTTATCTATATATTCACAGTTGCTTCATTTCTGAGTCTTGCTAAACTTAAGAATTCAGAAACCATACAGAATAAAAAGGAAAAGTTCAATAAATGAATAATAAAAAGTCATATTAATTTACATGTTAGGTATTTTTCCTAATTAAAATTTATTCTCTGATCTTTTGAAAGTAATAAAAAAATTAAAGAAAATCTATGTAATCATAGCAAACCTTAAATGCAGAATAGAAAATGGTGGGTGTGATAGTTAATTGATTGTGTCAATTTGAGTAAGAAACAACCAACTAAACTGGATCAGCATAGTTCTGGATGTGGTCGAGGAGATTTATGAAAACAGAAGCCTTATTGTAGGATGGCTTGCTGCCTGGATAGTGTGAATCAGAAACAAGAAGGAGGCTCATTTCTGTTTCCTCAGAGGAATTCCAGTCTTTGCCTTCTTCTTGGACTGTACCTCCTGGCTTCCAGCATAGACTCTTCAGCCTTCCACTGACTCTTCTGCAACCTCCTGCTGGGAGCTGGCACAGGACATTACAGTGAGCTCCAGGCCTTGCACAGAATCCTTTGGATCTCTAGTAAACAGAGCGACCTTCTGTGCTCTTCCACACTTAACTCTGTGGGTGGCCATTGAAAACCAATCTTATAAATTCTTATATATTTATTTATCTTGCACTAAACCTTCTCTCTATTAAGCACTGACTGATACAGAAAATTAACTGAGAATTTTATAACCACAGTTTCTTTACCTCTCTCTTCCTCAGCCCCAGATCTAATCCAATACCAAGTCCTGTCAATTTTACCTCCAAAATTATTTCCAAATTCTAAATCACTCCATCCCAGCTATCATTTCCCTAGGCCAAGCCATCATCTGTCTACTGTCATAATGTCCTAGCTCAAATTCCTGCTTGGATTCCTACTTTTTGCCCACCTATACAACACGCAACCAAAGAGACTTCCTTAGAGAACAAATATGAGTATATTGTGCTCTTTCATCAAAGTCTTCAGTGGTCAGTACACATTTAAAAAGATATTCTCCTGTTTATTCACTAGGAAAATGAAGAAAATTAAAAACACATAGTGAAATACCTCTATAAAATAATAGTAATATAACATTTTAAATGCAAAACACTGGGTCAGCAAGATAGCTCAGCGGACTAAGCACCTGCTTAGGCAAACATAGAGACTGGGTTTGATCCCCAGTACCACATACCACACCAGTCCTGCCCCCAGGCACACTGAGCTGGCCACCAAGACTCAGAGTAGTGGTGCACACCTGTAATCCCAGTGCTGAGAAGGCTGAAAACAGGAGGATCACTACAAGTCCATGCTGTGTAGTGAGACCCTGTAACAACAAAATACATAAAAAGAAAACAAATAAATGCAAAATAATGACTTTAGGAGAGACTATGAAAAGCCTAGAATTCTCATATCTTACTGGTGAGAGTGTAAAAATGGTATCATCACTTTGGAAAACAGTTTAACCGTGTGTATTAAGGCTGAACATGCCATCCTGTGACCCTGCAAATATCTAGACATATTTGTCTAGGGATGCTCATGAATGCTTACAACAGCATAATTTACACAGCCCAAAACCAGGAACTTCCCAAATGCCCTTCTATTTAAAAATAAACCAATTATATATGTATTCAGTGAGAATGAGCAGTCTACAATTATAATTACACAGATGAAATCTCATAAACATTTACAGTGACAGATATGTTACATAATTTCATTTATATAAATATAAAAACAGACAAACACATATATATCTTTGAAGTCAAAATATGCTTATTTTTTTTAGAAAGAAGGGTATAGACTCTTAGATGGTGCAAGGCAAACCCTCAGTTTCTCATGTTTCTTGGCCTGGATACTAGTTATATGAATATTCAGCTTGCAAAAATTCAGCAAGCTGTCCAATTATTTTATGCCTACTTTTTTATATATGCTTAAATTTAAATAAAGTGTGGAAGTTACTGAATAATTTCCTTTTAAGGCAAAATTGCAGGTCCTTAATATGAGCCACAAGACCTTAAATCGAGCATGTGCCTGCAGCTCCACCCTTATTGTGAAGCAGTAACATCTTCGCTCACTAACTCTCATCACTAATCGGCTCCTCGGTTGCACCTCCTTCCTGCCCACCCCAGTGCACCTGATTTTGCCTTGACCTATACTGGTGATCGTTCTGTGCTGGCCCACTGCCCAGTGCTGCCACTTTGCCTGCCACTTATGTTTTGTTTCTGTGGTCCTGGGGATTGAACTCAGGGCCTTCGTATTGAGCTACATATCCAGGCATTTATTTTTTATTTTGATACAAGATCTTGCTAAGTCACTATAAAGTCTCACTGGAATCCACATGAGCCTCAGCATCTGAATATTGTGCATGGCTGCTTCGGTATCGTTACGATAACAGGTATCAAGTGGCTCTCACACTTGAAAATATTCACTGTTTGTCCCTTTATAGAAAAGTATTGTCAACCTGTCTTAGAACATTTCTAGATGTTCTTCCTACTTCCATCTGTCAAATACCTACTGACTTTTCAGAATTTGGGGTGGGTTTTCTTGAGGGGCCATTGTCCCCTTTTTCAGGAAGCCTAAATTCTCATATTCTATACTTTTGGACCTTTCTTTCAGTGTTCTGCTCTTGTCAGATCCTCAAAACATTTCCCTTGTTCCTAGGCTCAAAAGGGTTCCCTACAGCCTACAAGTTCCGGCATGGCTTGTTTCACTGTGCAACTCTGTAGCCTCTTTTCCTATACCTACCCACTTACATCTGATCACTCTGGACTCATTTTAAGATTTAACTCAGTTCTTCTACACCTCATGAGCTTTCTATGTTGTACTCTCCTCAGCCTTGAGTTCTCTTTCTCAGTTCCTCATTTTGCTGCTATGAGCTTAAACATGACACAAAGTAAGAGTCTGTTTTCTCAGTGGGTTTTTTTTTAATTTTTATTTTATTGAAGTACAAATATCAGAGACAGTTTTAAGATGCCTCGACAAGATGTATTTGATAAATTAATACATTGCAAACTGTTTTCATAATGTTTTTGGTATTATAGAAGTGCATACATGATATTATACTTATAGATATTGTTATAGCAGATGTCTCTTATCAGTAAATTAAGAGAGTGTAGCTGTTTACATATCTTATTTTTTATACTTGAATTACATCAAAGATTCAATAATTGATGCTTTCTACCTTGATATTTTCCTAGTGGTTGTCCACAGCACTAGAAGCTGACATAATATCCTGTCCAACCACCATTAGTGCAAATCTTGCCTCTCATAGAATTATGTAGAAGCACGGCATTATCTATCCCAACTGTACTGTCCATACACACACATCATGATTCTTCCTTTCTACACCCCTTCCTTTGTCTACACCTGTCAAAGATGGGCACTCCATTGTCATTAAACCAATTCAGGTGTCTGAACTCGATGACACAATCCAACACAGTCCAGCATTCCACAACAATAGTGAGTTATCTGAAGAAGTTGTCTACCATAGCCATTTACAGCTCAACATATTATTATGGCCCCGCAGTGTATACCTCATTTTTATACTTTTCTGCTGGATAGTTAAGACCTAGATAGAACAATCCCTATATACCACAAGATGTAGCTTTTGTTTCTGTTGAGGTCAGTGAAGTCCCCTCCGGGTTTATCTTGTAGTCCTGTACCTTATTCTGTAGATCCTTTGTCTGTGTCATCCATGTGGATGAGTCACAGCCAATGCTTGACCAGTTTGCTCTCTGTGAGAGCCTGAGAGAAAGTTTTCTTCATGTGACTCTCCCCAGGCACATTATAGAACTTTGATCTCTTTCCTCTGTGGCTCCATAATCTCCTTGTTCAGAAAATTTGGAGCTCAATTGAGTTTCATGATGTTGCAGTACAGGTTCACCTATGTCCTGAGTCATTGCTGACCTTGAAAGGCTAGGGCCAAAATGTTGGCTGGCCTTGTGGCTCCTCTATTTCTCCAACTTTGATCTGTGAACTTATGTTGTTGACCATCCAGAAGAAAAGCTGACTAGTATCCTGCAGCATATGCCGTTCACTTTGCCTTATCTGACTCAATTGTTTTTAGTTGTTGTTGTACATTTCCATTTGTATTTCTTCTTTTCGCTTCTTATACTAGGGAGACTATACGATATGTACACATGTGTGTCTGGTTTATTTCACTTAGGAGTATATGTTCAAGTGGCATCCACTTCAATATAAATGCTTCAAGCTTATCATTCTTGATAGCTGAGTAATACTCCATTCTATAGAAATACCACATCTTTTTTCAACCATTCCTCATGTGATGGACATCTTGGTTGTTTCCAAGATTTTGTTATCACAAATTGTGCTGCTATAAACATAGGTACACATATATCACCATGATACTTACTGGAAGAAAGACAGCCTCTTTAACAAATGGTGCTGGAAAACTTGGCTTTCTACATTCCGAAAATTAAAACTTGACCCAGGTGTATCACCATGCATTAAGTTAAAGTCAAAATGGATTAAATATCTAACCACTAAAACAGAAACACTCAATGTCCTGGAAGAGAAGGTAGGAGGAACTCTTCAAGACATAGGGGTAGGCAAAGAGTTCATGAACAAACATATATTCGCATGGGAAGCACTTGAAAGAATTAACAACTGGGATCAACTCTTACTGAGAAGTTTCTGCACATCAAAAGAAATTGTCAACAAAGTGAAAAGACAACCCACAAATTTTAAAAACATCCTAACTAATAAGCAATCAGACAGAGGTCTACTGTCTAGAATATATAAAGAACTAAGATATAACAGGGCCCTCAAATTTAAAGACCCAATTCAGAAATGGGCATCTGAGATGAATACACACTTCTCAGAGGATGAAATTAAAGAAGCGAATAAATATATGAAAAAATGCTCCACATCGCTAATCATTCATGAAATGCAAATAAAAACAATGCTGAGATACCATCTCACTCCAGAAAGAATGGCTATCATAAGGAAATCAACCAACAACAAATGTTGGAGAGGTTGTGGGGAAAAGGGAACACTTCTCCACTGCTGGTGGGAATATAGACTGGTACAACCAGTGTGGAGGTCAGTGTGGAGACTCTTCAAAAAGAGTAGGACTAGAAATCCCATTCAAGCTGGCTATCCCCCTCCTGGGAATTTTCCCAGAGGAACTCAGTGGGTTTAATACTACCAAGTCCCAAGCTCTTCCCTTGGTTTAGGGCTGTGAGACTGCCCCCCTCCAAACCGAGCCTCTCCTTGACTTTCCCTCCTCCCTCTTTCCCTCCAGCTACTTGTTCTTCAGGCACCACAGAGCCCACAGTGAGCTCCTCTTTTTTTTTATTGAGAAACAAATAGCAATGAGACAGCTTCAAAACTGAATAATAGCAGTTTCAATAATTAATACATCGTACATTGTTATCTTCTTAGTGTTTATCCATAGTATAAGAAGCAGACAGGATATCCTGTCCAAATGCTATTAGTACAAATCCTTCTACTCATTGAATTAAATGAAAGTAGCTGTATATCTATCCTGACTATTTTGTATATACAGATACAAAATTGTCCTTCCTTTGTATCCCCTTTCTTTGTTTAGTCCTGTCAGAGATGAGTATTCTATTGCATTCAATTATTATAGGTGCTTGAATTCAGCAAAACACTCCAACACAGTCTAGCAATCCACAATAGTAGTGGGTTATCTATAGGACTAGCAATGTCAGAAGTTGTTGACTTGAGACCTTCACAGCTCAGCACATTAATATGGCTTTCCTTTACATACCTCATTTATACTTTTCTGCTGGATAGTGAAGACCAAGATAAAGCAAAACCTATATAACAAGAAATGTAACTTTTGTATCCCGATAAGATCAGTCACGTATGCTCAGGATTTATCCTGTAACCACATACTGCACTTTGTAGATCCTTTGCCAGGGTCAGCCTTGTGTATGAGTCACGGCCATTGCTTAACCAATTTGCTGTATGTGAAAGCCTGAGAGAATGTTTTCTCTCCATGTGACTCTCTTTAGGCACACTCTACATCATGATCACTTTCCTCTGTGGCCCCATAATCTCCTTGATCAGGAAATTTGGGACACAACTGAGTTACATACTTACCTGGCAGGGGAGATACCATGGCTCCTCTTCCAGCCAATGAGCTACACAGAAGAGGAGGAGCCCAAGAGTTCCTTGCCCTCCTCCCTTCTCTCTATTCTAGACCTGATACTGTATCTTACTAGGAAAGAGACAAAGTTATCTCAAGGAGGGTTCTGGATCTTTTTTATTTGTTTGTTTGTTTGTTTTTGTACTAGAAATTGAATACAAAGTTTTTGAAATAAGCAACTGCTCCAATCCTTTATTTCTTTGTTTTGGGACTGATTTTCACTAAGTTGCTAAGTTGCCCAGGCTGGACTCACATTTGCACCACTCTTGAACCACCTTCTGGAGTTCTGAGATTGCATACATGTGGCCACACACCTGGGTCATAGGTCTTTTGGATTCTTCTAGCAACGATGAGCTTTCCAGCACCCCTGTGAAGGAGGGCTTGATGCCTTCATTTGTCAGTTCTTTCAGGGTGGCCCCAGCTTCAGAAGCAGCCTTAGCTGACACTATACCCTTGTTAGTGGAGCCCACACCAGTGACTGAGTGAGATGAAGGCCCAGTACTCAGTGCACCTCAAGACAACTTGGTGGAACTCTCACCCCAGGACACCCTCATCAGTCCCAAGCTGCTCTCCACCCAACCTAGCTGCATCTTCCTTCCCTCTATTCTGATTCCTAGTAAACATCATTAGTTCTTTACTCTGTGTCAGCATCTTTGTCCAGAAAGTTTGCAACATTTGTTTGTATGGGATTATGGAATGAACAGAATCAACAGGCCTATGCAAGAATCCTAACACTCATCCTCATTGACCTGGTGGCCTTGGAGAAGTAATTTATTGGCTTCCTAGCCTCTAGGTCCTCATCAAATGGAGATAACATCTTCGTTGAAAGGAGGCTTTTAGGATTGCTTGAAATAATATTCTATGTAAGGATTAAAATTGAAGTTGGAATGAGCTTCCAAGGCTATAAATATCAGATATTAAATTGAATTGAGGGAAAGACCCTTGTAAAGCCCAAAAGAAATCTCTCATGGGGCATTATATGACCTTGTAATTCCCCACCAGTGTCAATTTATAGTGTAAGAAAGGAGGTGTTATCATTAGAAGAGTGATTTTTTTTTTGAGACTCACACTTCACTACTGAAGGCAAACTTGAGTTTTGGTTTTCACTTCTCTTCAAGACAAAAAAAAAAAAAAAAAGTGGGGCTTCAGAGAGCTGAACAGCCTACAATCAGGAAGATAGAGTAGGGAACTATCTGATACCCACTGAGAGAATGTAGACTGATGGGAGTGGTAGATGGATGGAATAGAAAGGGAGAGAGAATAGTGTGGTGGGTTTATTTTATACTCCCAAAGCTTTTCTGGGGAAAGAGATTAGAGTATTTCCCATGGAGGCATTTGGGAAGTACACCAGAGAAAGACTACCTGGGAGTTGCCTTAGGTAGCATGTAGGAGGTTAACCTAGAAGGGCAAATCAAATTTCTCATTGGAAAGGCCAAATATAGTGCCCAAGAGTCAAACATAGCATTTCAAATAATACCTATATTGTCTTAGCTGACCTTGAGAGACCATGAGTTAGTTGCTACAACAAAAAAACTTTTTCCCGTTTGTAGTCAGAGATAACTACAGGCTTATCAAGGAAAGGTGTCAGCCTCTTACAATTGCTGGCAGAAATGCAAAGATACCTTACAAACGCCCCACTATTTCCCTTTCTTCTTCCCTTGCTCTTTGAAAGAATCAGAAAACAAGGTTTTCAGGCTGAGGAGGAGTACAAATAGGAGTTAGATATATCTATGGGCAAAAGTAGAAATTTTAAAACCTGACCATATAAAGTGTTGGCAAGGGTGCAATTAACTAGAACTTTCATATATTCCTAATGAATGTGCAAAATCATACAGCCAGTTTGGGAAACAGTTTAAGAATTTTGTATAAAGTTCAACCTTTGCTGAATACCCAACAGCTCTACTTCTAGATATTTGCCCAAGAGATATGGGAATTGCAGATACCTATACTTGAATGCTTCTGAAACTTTTATTTCTTATCACCAAAAACTGGAAACGCCACAGATCCATGCAATAGAATGAACCACATATTTTATGACACAATATGGGGAAGTCTTGAGTGCTAAATGAGAGAAGCCAAGAAGAAAAAGCTACAACTGTATAACTCTATTTATGTGGCAGTCTGGAAAAGGCAAAGCTATACAATGAGAAGTCATGTAAGGATAGGGATGGGACTACAGGGGGAATGCTGGAAACAGTCTGCATCTAGAGTGTGGTGGTGGTTACACAACTGAGAGTGTTTGCCAAAACTCAGTGCCTAAAAAGGACTTAGTGCATATAAATAATACTGCAATAAACCTTGCTTTTTAAAAAGGAAAACAGAAGAAATGTGAGGTGCGAAATAGAAGAGGCTGTTCCTTCACGGGAGCAGATGTTTACAAGGAAGATTTTGTTTATTATTATGGAACTTGTGACACTGGGTTTCAGACTTGCTTTTACTTACTGAGGACAAATCAAAGGAGAAGGATAAAAACCCAGAAAAATAACTTTAAATTGGTCATAGGAAGTAAAATGGGAACAGTGCTTACTTGGTGAAGTGGAAACACAGCTAATATTCCTTACACGGGGCCTTGTAGTTAGCCAACAAGGGCTAGGTGCCAGGGTTTCCCTCCTGTACCTAATTTTTCAGCTGTATAGATAAGCAGCATTTTGGAAATCAATGGGGAACTTTTTGAAAAATGATGAAGAACTTGAAGGGACCTCTCTTGAGACTATAAAGGTAAGGACATCCTTAAAGTATTTGATTTTCTCAAACAAAAAAGTTTAAAGGTATATTTGGAGCATATGAAAGACTGTTGAAAGGAAAATAATTCACATCCACATTGACATAATTAACACACCTTGAGCACAAAAATATTCTAATACTTTGCTCAGGAAACTTTTCAGTGAAAGGAAAGTTTTCAAGCAAAAACAAATGAACAAAAAATATCAACTATTAAAATAACGTCAGTTGTTGCAGTTTTCTTTTCTTTCCTTTTTTTTTTTTTTTTTTTTTTTTTTTTTTTTTTTTTTTTTTTTTTTTTTTTTTGGCTGAACCAGGGATTGAACTCAGGCCATTGAACTTGCCAGGGAAGGGCTTATTTGTCACAGTTTTATGATATAAAACTAATATATAAAAATCAATGCCAGGGGGCTGGTGAGATAGCTCAGCAGACTAAGCACTTGCTTAGCAAGTGCAGGAACTTGGGTTCAATCCACACACCACATGACACACCAGCCCTGCCCTCAGGCACATGGAGATGGCCACTGAGACAAGGCATGGTGGAGCACATCCATAATCCCAGCCCTGGGTAGGCTGAAAACAGGAGTATCATTACGAGTCAGTCTGAGCTGTGTTGTGAGACTCTACAAAATATTAAAAAAAAAAAAAAAGCAATGCCAGGGGTATAGCTTAGCGGCACAGCACCTGCCTGGCAAGCATAAGGTTGTGAGTTTGATTCCAAGTACCAAAAAAAGAAAAAGTCAATAGCAATAGCAATACAAAATTTGAAAACTCTTTGGCAATGTCCACTTAAAATGTACATATGCTAACCATATGGTGAAGCATACATTACTCCTCAATGTATATCTAACAGAATGTGCACATATGTTCAACAAAAGAAATGTTAAAAAATACCTATAGTAGCCTGACCATAATAATTACAAACCAATAATAAAAGAAAATAATAATAAGATTGCTTAAAACAAAAGGTTATTGATCCCAGCTAAAGTTAGAAACTGAGAAATGAGTAAAGAACAATAAAAAGCATGTGTAACATTTTACATTTTATATTTTAACAACTGTGTCTTTTGAAGTTTTAAAATATTGTGTATAGATTTATTATTTTCTCTCTTTGAGTTTACTGGTTTTTTTCACTTAAAATATTAAGTTAAACCTGTGATTCTTTATTTTTAAATTCTTTTCCTCTCCTTCTTCCCTTATACCATGCAAAGAAATTAAGCCCAGGGCATAATTTTTAATACCCTATGCACATTCATTTTCATTGTTAAATTATGTAGGTTCATGTGAGGAACAGTCGCGCTGTGGCTGTGCCAGAGATCACAAACTCCTCGAGCCTACGTGTCTGGTCTTGGTGTTCTTCCTCGGGAACTGTGGCACAGATAGCACTGATAGTGTTCTAAGCAAAACACTGAGACCTTGTACTCTCAACCCCGTTCTGTGCTTTCCCCTTTTTTAAATTGACAACAAAACGCTGGAGTTGGGATGTTGTCATTGCCCCTCCATCAGGAAGGTCAGGTCCCACGAGGTCCTAGCTCTCCTTTTGTGTCTTAGTCATAGAATATCTAAACACAAACAGTCAATAGAGGTCATTTTTTCCCTCACCTCATTTTACAGAGGTGTAAACAAAAATGGGGGGGGACTTCTCAGAGTCACAGGATGTACATTTTTGTTTCTGTCTTTTTTTCTATTGGGTATTGTGAAAATGTAATATTTGTATTGGGTCGTTCTTGGAAACACCTCCTATTCCCAAGTCATATTTTTGGTTAGAGACAGAAACATTGAGTATAAGGCTAAGATTGCCAGACTCTCACTTCACTCAGGGGATGGAATAGGAGAAAGACCAGTTTAAAAATAAAGGAAAATATCCCTGAAAAGGAAATGCAGAATCACAACTCTAAAACACCACTGTCTTAAGCATACTGAAAACTGTCAAGGACTGGGGGAATAGCTCAGTGGCATGAGTGCTTACCTGGCAAGTGCAAGGTCCTGAGTTTGATTCCTGGTGCCCCTCAAATAATAAGAAAAGTCATCAAGTATTTGTATGCTGCGTATTTGCTTTAGTGAACAGATGAAAATCCTTTATCATAATTTATTATTTTATTGATGATGGTACTACAAAGGGTGTTTAAGCCTTTGCAAAATCATTTCTTTTTCTACAAAGCCTTTGTTATTGCCAAGAAAATAATAGTCCCAAACTCTAACCTTATCAAATATTCAACCATAATAAAATAGATTAAATAAATTACAATATATAGCCATAATAAAATACCATACATTAGATAGAATGAACAATTCACAGCTGTCTGCAACAATATAAGTGAATCTCACAAACAAAGAACTGGATTAATATCCAAAACATATAAGGA
>PVKA01043209.1:0-16889 GCA_004027165.1 Ctenomys sociabilis | reverse complement strand
TTTTTTTTTTTTTTTTTTTTTTGCTGAACCAGGGATTGAACTCAGGCCCTTATGCTTGCCAGGGAAGCATTTATTCCACTGAGCCATCTCTCCACCTTTACTTTTTATACCTCATTTTTATATTTTTCTGCTGAATGGTTAAGACCAAGATAAAGCAAGACCTATATAACAAGAAATGTAACTTTTGTATCTGACAAGGTCAATCAGATCCCCTGAGGATTTAGCCTGAAACCCTGTACTGTAGTTTTCCTCTAGGTTTTTTCAATAGTTTTTTGGGGGGAGATTCTGGGCATCAAACTCAGGCCCTCACACTTGCCAAGCAGGAGTTATACTGCTGAGCTATCTACATACCCTTCAAGAACTCATTTTTTGCACATGACCATATAATCTGAGGGAAGTTTATTTGTGAAGAGGCTTGAAGCAGGGGTTTCCTGAGTTACTCTAAGTCACTGTCTGGCTTTTTCTAATCACATTTACATAGTGAATCTCCCATTTCCTTCTGCAGTTGTCCCCTCCTCAATCACAGGTCAAGTGTTCACCCAATTTTTAGTTAGCAAAAAGAAAATAAAAACAAGGGCCACAGAGACAGCTCAGCAGTCTAAAAGCTCAGCAGTCTAAAGTGCCTGCTTAGGCAAGCACAGGGACCTTGGCTCAATCCCTACCACCACATACTGTACCAGCCCCACCCCCAGAGCCAGCCGAGCTGGGCACACACACACACACACACACACACACAGAAGATAAAAATGGAAAGGAAACATTACAAATGCCAGTAAACCCTCTAGTTTGACATTTTTTAATATTTATTTATTTATTTATTTTGCGGAACTGGGGGTTGAACTCAGATTCTTGCACTTACTAGGTAAGCACGTATTCTACTGAGCTATCTTCCCAGCCCCGTTAGAAAGAGGTTAATACATATTGAAAGCGAGAAATTTAAACAGTATAAAAAGGAGTTCAAATAAATAAAAGGGGTTTCTGCTCACCAGTCCCAAGATAACTATGACAGATCATTTTTTTTGTGATTCTGTGTCTAAATCTTCTGCAGTTTTTTTGGACACTTTTAAGAATTGAACCCAGGGCTTCATGCATGCTAGATAAGCAGTGTACCACTGAGATTATCCTCTATCCTTTCTCTGTCTTAATAAGTATATCTGTATATTTTATTTACATAAAAGACATTCTGTTATACATAATTTTTCTATACAATGAAACTTTCCAATCTGGTTTTTAAAAATAAAGCAAATATGCCTCCCTTAGCTTTTTTTTTTTTTTTTTTTGTCTTTTTGAGACAGGGTCTCACTATGCAGTTCAGGCTGGCCTTAAGCTCACTTTGTAGCTCAGGCTGGTCTCGAACTCACAACAATCCTCCTGCCTCAGCCTCCCAAGTGCTGGGATTACAGGCATGTGCCACCATGCCTGGCTTTCCCTTAGCTTTTTAAAACTTATACTTTTACCTAAACAAAAGTCTAGAATTCATTTATCATTTTTTTCATGTCCAAAATACTAATTGAAATTTTTATTGAATTTGTCTCAAGTATAAACGTAATCTAAGAAGAATGGACAACTTGTTAGTTAATAGCATTTCTTATCACTGAAGATAGCATTTAAGAACTACTGTTTTGTAATCCCAGCACTTGGGAGGCTGAGGCAGGAGGATTGTTGTGAGTTCGAGACCAGCCTGAGCTACAAAGTGAGCTTAAGGCCAGCCTGAACTGCATAGTGAGACACTGTCTCAAAAAGACAAAAAAAAAAAAAAAAAGAACTACTGTTTTATTATGACTAAATTAAGACTTCCTAACAGGTTAGTGATTCTAATTGCTTGACCACTGTTTTGTACTTAAGTATTTTATAAACACTATAAATTTGATCCTCTTTAAGTACATTTGCTAATTCATTTTTGCCACTACATTTTAAACATTCACTGAGACTTTTATTCACCTTCCCTTATTGTTAAGCATTAGAAATTTTAAAGTGAATCAGCATAGCAAAAACAATGATTCCTTTTCCTGCTGTGTTCCAAGAATCCTGCTTCCTGTTTTCTGCTGTTCCTCCCACTGCTGCACAGAATTCTTGGAACGGGTCTGGCACTTGCTGGGGGCAGGAGGACACTCCTGGTCAGTGCTTGCCCACATGTGGGAGAGCCTTGCCTTGCAAACAGTAAACAGACAAGCAACAGAAAGCAGGAATTTGGGTCTTGATTGGACCTCATAGGGATGGCCTCTTGTGTGTCACCATTGTGACATTTTTCCACAGACAGTCATCTTCCTTATAGATATATCTTTATACTTGACTGCTTTAAAAAATCAGATTTGGTGTTTGGTTTTACCCAAAGTCTTCCTAGTCTCCGTGGTGACTGTCAATGCTTTTGTTTTCTTATTTGGACTACTGACATGAGACATTATGATTGATTAAAACTTCACATTCTGGAAACAGATTTCTCTTTGGATTTTGCAAAGGGCCACCTTTTACAGTCTTCCACTGAGTTTCATGAAAAGTTAGTGCTGTAGTTCAGCGGAAATGCCCTTGCCTAGCAGGTGTGAGACTCAAGCTTCCGTTCCCAGAATCGCCAGGAAAAAAAAAAAAAAGCCTGTGAGGCGACTGCCCCCTGCTGGGGGTGGGTGGGAATGTTTCATCTGACTGGACTGAGTTTAAGCAGTTGTGTACTTAACGTTTTACAGCTGCTAGCCCAGAAGTTTACCTTCCTGGAGATCCTAGGAGAGAAGGGAGGTCGCCTGATCTCCAGGTTGGTGATTGTCAGAGTCGGGCCTCAAACTCCAGTGCCCAGACTCTGACAGGGACATCTATACTGTTTGTGGCAGGGACTTGCAAAAGCAAAGAGGTCTTCAGTGAGAAAGAAGAAGCTGATCCTAGTGAGCGGCGTTGACTCCATCCAGGGTAAGTGTTTTGTGTAAATCCTTTCGCCCCCTCTGGCGCGCACCCCAACTCCTCACCTGGCACCTTTCCGTCCTTCTGACTCCTACACCCTCCCTGTGCCCTTAGCATGCGGCCTCATCCAGGGCCTTGCAGGAGCTACACCGTTGAATCCCAGTCTGTCACCCCTTGGTCCCAGGAGGCCACTGAGCACCTGACCTGAGACCAGGCCGGGTTCCATGAGCTGTAGTACAAGCCATAGACCAGATTTCAAAGTCTTAATGCGAAAAGAGTAGAAACTCTCATGGCTTAAGATTTTTTTTTTTTGTTTTTTTGTTGTTTTTTTTTTAATGTATTTGGTACAGAGTCTCACTACGCAGCTTGGACTTGTAGTGAGCCTCCTGTGTCAGCCACCCCAGCACTGGGATTACAGGAGTGTGCCTCCATGCCTGGTCAGTAGCCAGCTCAGTGGTGTGCCTGGTGCGTGGGGCCAACACAGCATGGTGGCTTAAGTTTTTGAATGTTGATTACATGATGAATAATAAAATTGCATATTTATTAGAATTAAGAAAAATGTCTTACCAAAAGGAGTGTCACGTGCTTGCTTTAGCAGCACCTGTGCACAATGAACACTTGTTTCTGCTTAGATTGAATGAGGCTGCTAGAAAACACCAGCTCACTGGGCTGGGTGTGGCGGTACACACTTGCAGTCCCAGGATTTAGGAGGCTGAGCCAGGAGGATTGGAAGTTTGAGGAAAAGAAAAAAAGGGACCAAGGGGGAAAAAAAGAAAGATCATCAGCGGGTGTGCCCCTCCCCCAGTGGGCCTGCAGTCTCACAAGCCTCGTTTGCTCCACTCCACCTCGGCTGAGTCGCTGGCCTCCATTGCCTCTGCCCCAGGAGCAGGGACAGGAGCAGGGTAGCAACCAGAGCCTCCACTCGGAGGTGCTGTGCTTTGCACAGACGTGGCCCCTCTGGGCTCCACTCCCAGTGAGCCCCATCTGTACAGCTTTATGCTCTTGAGTTTGCCTTGTGCCCACTGCCCTGCCCCTTTGTGCCCCCACCCACCCATTGCTTTCCTTCTCATCAGGCTGGGGCGTCCAACGCAGGTAAGTAATCAGCTCGCCTAGGGCAGAACCCTTTGTAGGCTCTGCCTCCCTCACCCTGCATGACAGGTGAGGCCCCAGCACTGAAGGAAGGCGGGCTGGGATGTTGGAGCTGCAGTTTTTATGGACATGGGGAGCATGCTAGCTTCCACACTTGGGTTCTAGACCTGATTTAGGGTCCTGTGTCCATTGTGAAGTGCTCTGAGCTCAACTGTCCCTGTGTTTCTCCCTCCTAGCGCTAAGGGAGATTTTCGATCAAATCAAAGACCTGAACCACAAGTCCTGGGACCCATTCATGCGGAAGCTGGGCCTCACAGAAAACGAAATACACTTAATTATGAAGCGGAACCAAATTGATCCACTTTATGAAATGCTGCAGAAATGGCTCAACAAAGAGGGACGCAAGGCATCCATCAACGCTCTGCTGGATGCCTTGGAACAAGTGGGAGAAAACTTGATTAGAGAAAAAGCCGAAGAATATGTGCTGGAATCCAAGAATTTCATCTATGAAGAGCATGAAACGGGCTCTGCTGTGTCATCGGAGTGAAGGAACATTTGTACGCTATATCATTTGTGACTGAATGCTACTTGAACAGATTCAAAATGCGTAGTAGCATTCTAATGCAGATACAGATGTGTCTAGAGATGATCCACAGGTGGGCCAGTAGACTGAGGAATATCTGAGAAAATCCAGTGCAGATGTGGATGGAATAGAAAATGCAAAAAGAGAGAAGATAATGTAATAAGGCTGCATTGGGAAACATGATTCTGAGCTGTTTACATTGATTACTGAAGTGGACGTATCATTCAGAGTGAGAGGTCCTAAGAAGAGCACTCTCCCTTCCCTGTTGAGGTTCCAGTCTCACTTGTAATTCTGCTATGGCCCCAGGGAGGGAGAGTGGTGGTGTCTATGAATGGGACACATTTGCCAACCTCAAACCAGATGGTCCCTCTCACTTCTGGGGCAGCCATGCCCCTAGAGGTGCAGATTCTTTGAGGACCACAGTGTTCTATAAATATCTAACTATTTTTAATATATTTTTGATCACTATTTATTATTGCTAGTATTTTGATCAGTTGAACTACATGTCAAGACTTTGAAAATTTTTATCTATACAGATAGGATTTCACTAAGTTGCTGGCACTGGGCTCAAACAGGATCCTTTTGCCTCTACCACCCAGAGGCTGTTTTTTTACTTTTATTTATTTTTTTTTAATGACTATGTATGCCCAGGCTGGGCTTGAGCTCATAGTGATCCACTGCCCCCATCTCCCAAGTGTTATGGTTACAGGCAGGCCCTGGAGTCTATTTCCTTTCCCACCTCTGGGCATTCTATGTTGTCTTGTTCCTCAGCTGGTTAACTGGACCAACATGCACACTGGGATGGACTGCCTGCGGAGCATGTCCCTCCTTTTCCTGCTGCCCCAGGCTCCTGGCAGCTGCAGGCGCTCCTGCTGGCAGGCCATTGTGTGCTGCTCCCAGGGACGTTGGTCCCCACCTCTCAGGAAGCTCTGAGGCTCTCATCCCTTTCTGGAGGAATTTCCAAGGGTCCCGGTCTAATCATGAGCCTCCTCATGAGTGTGGGATAGAAGTGTTTTCAGTGACAGCACGTGGACACAGGTTCCCTCCGGTTCAGCCATGTGCTGTACAATTTCACTTGCTGTGCGTCCTTTGGAAATACATCGGCAATATCACATAACACATGTTTTGGTACAAAATACATGTCTTTATGAATTTATGACCAAATTAAATATGAAACGTTATATAAAAAGAGGTGTGGGTTTTTGTTGTTTGGCCCCGTCTTCCTGTCCGTCCTCCTCCAGGACAGCTCAGTGTCAGGAGTCTGGGGCGGGTTCTCATCCAGCCCTTCCTTCCTACCCTGTGCCGGGGCGTGCCCGGCACCAGGTGTTTCCTGTTTCTGCTCCTGCGATCCCGAGCACCTCCTCCCCGCCCCGCTCCAGCCTGCCTCCCGCACAGCGCCTGGGTTGCAGAGCTATGGGGCAGAGCGGTGGGTCCCTGAGGCGTGTATGGGCGTGCGCTGCCGCGGCTTCCTTTAGCTCTGGCCACCAGCTGCCTGTTCCCATCAGTAGCTCCACGTGCCGAGCCCTGCAGACTCCCAGACCAAGTCCCCTTCCCCCTGTTCTTTAGGACCTGCGAGGCCTTCAGCTCTGTACCCCTTGGCGGGAAGGGGTTGCCCTGCTCTCCTAGATGCTGCCTTCTCAAAGGCCACGGCTCAGCCTTGCCTGTGACGCCAGGGCAGAGCTCTGCTGAGGAAAGCCTGACCCGCCAGCAGAGGGCAGCATGGGACTGCCCGCCCAGCCAGCCAACCTGGACTTGGGAGGTCCCAGCCCAAACAAGGGTTTTCCCCTGCTTTAGACCCAGTTCACCCCCACTGCCTCTTCTATCCCCTGATGAGGAGTCAATTTCAAAGCTCCCGGTGTTGGTCCCACACACCCACTGCAGTCACCTTGTTTCTGGGCGGCCCATCCCAGAGTGAACTCGCCTGTGCTGGGTGCTTTCCTAAAGCATCCTCTCAGAGCTCTGAGCCGACACCACAGTCTCCTGACTGTGGCACTTTGCAGCAGGGCTCCATCCCGGGGATGTAAGAAGGGTGGAGGGTGGCGAGATGTGGCTCAGGCTTAGGAAACAGGGAAAGGGTCAACTAAGGCCTGGCTTTTTACCCATGGGCAAAGCTATTTGAATGCCCCCATCTCCTCTTCAGACTGACCTGTCCCATCCTCTTCTCTCCTTCCCTCTATTATACCAGGTCTAGACAGCACTCTGCCTTTGATCCTTCATTACAGGAGGCCTTTTCTCCAGCTGTCTTTTCCCCTGACCCCTCTACCCCACCATCTCCATGAAGACCCTGTGAAGTCACCCCCCAGAAGGCGCCAGTGGGCACCTGCAAGATGGACAAAGAGCCCAGTGCTCCTCAAGCCCTTAGACCACAACCCTCTCTCCAAGCCCACAGCTTGTCACCGGCAAGCTGCAGGCCTGCAGCTGGGCTTCCCTGAGCTGCGGCCCACAAGGCCATGGTGTCCTCAGCCACAGAGGCAGCAGGTCTTTTCTGTCTCCTCAGCCTGGAGCCTTCTGTTTGGCTTTATAAAAATGTAGGCTCTACAGCGTCTATTCTGATCTTCATTCTTTGGGGAGACAGTGTTTCTGTTGATGACCTTCTTTGGAACTTGGTTTTACATTCCTCTGTTGTTGGGGTTTTTTTTTGTTTTTTTTTTTTTTTTGGCTAATCTTGACCCACCTTACAAAAAGCAGTGCTACCCAGGGGCAGAGCAAGGCCCCCCAGGAGCAAGGAACTGCTCTGCACAAACCGCACCCTTCCTTTCTCCCCCATCCCAGCTGCTTCCTCTGGCTCCCATCTCCCATCTGCATGCAGGAGAAGGGAGAGGGAAATTTCTCACTGCACCATGAGGAGCCACCTCCAGGCCTGAAGCTCCCCCAACACCTCTGCCACCTGCTCTAGGCCTGTGTCACCCACAGGCCTACAGGGGCACTGGCTGGCTGAAGACATTCACACAAAAACCTCTGCACATATGGCCTCCTCCAGCTACACCCCAGGATGTAGATGTCTTGAGTTGGGTTCTGAAAGCTTAAATTTGTACCCTGATTTCCCCAGCGAGGATCTGAGTATGTTCCATGTAGCAACACCCACGAAACGTTTGCTACCCTCAAGTCCACAGATGGAAAGACATGGCTTACAGGCTGGGCCTTTGCTGTTGTCTGGGACAGGGCTGCCTCCCTGGCCAGAGCAGGGACAGACATGCAGACAGGCCCGCCTGCAGGGAGCCATTTTCCTCTGACTCTTGGGTTCTGAAGCCCAGAGAGAAAATGCTGGAGCCCTTTCCCCTCCCAGCAGGGACCCTGCCCTGCCTGGAACCAGGGGCCCTGTGGGTAACCCTGTCTGATGAAGGACAGCTCCTAAGCCGTGCTGGCTGGTGACACCCACTCTGCCCTGAGGGTCCTGGGAGGTGGGTCCTCTTGTCCCTGTTGGGTGGAGGGGGTGATGCTGAAGAGCGCTGGGTCAAGGGTAAACAGGAGGGCAGCAGCAGGGTTGGGAGAGTGGCAGCATCTCAGACCACAGCCGAGGAAGAGGACGGGGATGCTGAGCTGGCTGCGGGAGAGGACGGGGATGCGGGGCTGTTCCAGAACAGCCAGCGCCGCTTGGGCTGCCGCTTCAGGTGCAGGTAGTCCTCTTTCTCACGCTCCTTGCGTGCACGCTGGTAGTGGTCCTCCTCCTTCAGGTACCAGACAGGTGGCCAGCGGTGCTTCTCAAAGTACTCCTGATTTTCTGGAGCAGAAGGCACAGTGATAGGTTAATAGGAGGGTGAAGGGACAGAAGACCACAGGTAGTAGAGACACCTACACAGGCAGCCCCAGCCCTTGGCAGGTTCCAGACCACACCAAGCACAAGGAGCCAGGCTCCTGGGTGGGCTGGTCCAGTCGGGGAGAGGCACTTCTGGGTGAGGCATGGAAGACGTTATGCTTTTACCCCCACCCACCCCCATTAAATACAAAGATCACTAGAGAAAGGGCATTGACTCTACGCAGCCCCCAGCTTTTCTTCACAGCAGCCCTGCACATATTGCCGGGTCCCCTTGGCGGTGGGCCAAGTTGCTGCCCTGCCCAGCGTCATCACAGAGAGCGCGGGCCTCAGTAGCCCAGGAAGCCACACTTTGCTGGTGTCTCTCCTGGATCCTACGCAAATCCTCACTGGCGACGTTGCCAGAGCTTGATCCTATTCAACACTCCAAGCCAACTTTCTACGGAATACATAACTGCACTTTGGTCACTCAAAAAATGTAAATCGAATGGAGCTTGGTGGAGGATGCCTATACCACAGCACTTGGGAGGCTGAGGCAGGAGGATCACAGCAGTCTCAAGGGCAATCTGGGTTCTTACACTGAGTTCAAGTCCAGTTTAAATCTCATAGAAAGGCCCTGTCTCAAGCAAAACAAAAAGACTGTGAACCTATGCCAGGAATAGAATAGGCTGGGATCAAGACAGGGAGAAGGGGAAGGGACAACATGAGGCTGGGGCTCAGCACAAAGCTCTTGCTGGCCAGAGCCAGGTGCTGCGGAGCTGGACCCAGGTCAGGGACAGCGAAGGTGGGGAACCAGGGAGCAGCGCCCCAGGGCTTTAGGAAGTACATGCTGGAAGGGCCATAACATGAACAAAGGAGAGGACCGAACTGGGAAGTATGACAGCCACACTGTGGCCAGGAGGCATGGGGTGGCAGGGGGACGTGAATACACCGAGTGGCAGACCCTTTGGGAAGGCCAATGACACCTCTCCCTGCATCCTGTGCGGCTCATGTGGGGCTCCAAGACCTGAGAAATTAATTCAGCATAGACAGAACTGCAGGTGACCATACAAGGTAGCCAGACCTGAGTGACCTCTGTGGTGGGAAACCATTTACTGTGTCAGGAACAGCACTTTAAAGAATCCTGTGTTTTCCTTCATGTATACTGGATCACAGCATCAAGTGCATTTCTCGTTTTGGTGCCCTATCTAGGACAGTCTGAGAATGTCCAACTCTCAGCAACGTCCTCTGAAAAACATGCCTGGAGAGGCACAGTGAACTGCCCCAGGTCCCTAGCTGCCCAGCCCCTTTTGCTGGAGTTCCCCTCCCCCAGTAGGGGTGCCAAGGCCAAGTGAGGCCAAAGGATCACTGATCCCTGGGGTTAGAAGGGATCTACAGCTAAGGCTGTAGACCCAGGCTGAGGCCCCATGAGCCTAAGTGGGAGAGCCTCAGGTGCTGCCCGAGCTGACACCGGGGACGTGGCCTCACCTGGGGACATGGCCTTCATGTCTCGGGGAAACTTGCGGCACACGTTGTTGTAATTGGTGCAGATGTGGTGGAGACACCAGTCAGCCAACTGGTATGCACAGTGGAACTGGGGACAGAGCAGAAGTGTGTCTGTCCTGAGATCCCTGGGCTCAGGGACCGCACAGACAGTCACCTGCAAAGCTGCACCCCTGGTGCAAGGTGGGCAGCATCCTGCAGGCACATGGCCCAGCCCCAGAGGTGAGCCACCCAGGACTGAGAAGGACCATGCTTGGCGTGGGCTCCTGGGCACTGCCGTCAAGCCCTCTGTCACCTCACTTCAGCCCTACCTGGGTGGTCACAGAAAAGGTTGGCCCAAAGGGTGGCACCCTACCGCACCTGCCCACCTTTGGTGCCCGCCTCAGCTCTTACCCCACATGACTTCCCTCTCCCCTCCTGGAAGACGCAGGCATCTAGGCTCAGGGAGCCAACCCTCCTTGGAATGTCCCCCAGTGTGCTCTGGCGTCACATACTAACCTTTGGGGGCTCAATCTCTGCATGGTGAGGGGGGCTCCCCAAGTTAGGGACCTGAGTTTGACAACAGGCTCCCTTTCTGTCTGCCACCTCCCAGCCCCCCATGGACTGCCAGCGGGTGGAAGGCAGAGCCTGGAGGCAGACAAGTGCTGCAGATTCCTTCCCGCCACAATACCTGAGCCAGCTCCAGGAACACAAGGACGTCCCCATCGATGTCCACCATCATCTGGGTTGCCTCCATCAGCCCGGTCACTGTGTACTGTTCTGTGACACACACAGCCAGCAATCAATGCAAGAACCACGTGCACCTGTGCTACTTACACCCACAGCAGGGGTTGCCTGCAGGGTGGAGAGAGATGGGGACAGGGGTAAGTGCCAACAGGCCAAGAAAGGCCCCAGGTTCTTGGGTGAGCTCCAGTGTGAGGGACAGGCTGAGGGGACAAGGTAGGAACTTAGTGAGGTGGCAACTTGGGGCAGGAGGTAAAGGAGGGCGCTAACCTCACCGAGAGGATTTCCCAACTACATCTGTCCCACCACAGTCAGGTACAAATAGGGTCAGAAGCCCCCAAGAGAATTAGCCACAGATGGGAGAGGTGTGGAGCCGCATGTTTGCTGAAGACAAAACAAAAGGCTGCGAACTGTTAAAGAGTGGGCAGTCAAATTCAGCTGCATTCATTTAAACTTTGCAACAAACTTGCACTTTACATTAAAACTTTCATACTGGGGAAGAAAACACCCTGTTACGAATTTTAATTGGGAATGTCAGTACTATAAACTCATGAGGGTTTTATCTTTAGGGACAAGCATATTTTCCAACTCTGTACACTGAAATGATCTAGAAACAGTAAAGATCCAAAGTAGCAACAAGCATTCCTAGCATGCAGAAATCCCACGTCCTTTTCCAATCCGGAGAAGCCAGGAGCTCTCAGAGAAGCAGCTGATGCCGACTCCTGGTGCAGGTGTGCACAACCTCTGGGATTCGTGGGCCACGTGAGGCCCTGAACAACTAGCAATGCAGCCCTGAGCAACTATAAATGTTAACGTTATTACATAATTTTCTTGTCATATCCTCAGGACTTGAGAGCATGATGCTCCAGCCTGGGCCGCGCAGGCAACGAGCAGACCGGGCGGGGAAGGGCATCGTGCAGTGCCAACTCCACTGCCTGAGCCCGCCAGGGTGTATCCACACCCAGCGTGTCACATCTTACTGGTGCTCGTGCAGCTCGGCAGCTCAAATGCAGGCATTATACTCTTTGAAAGGTTATAATAGAACATGGATGGGACCGGGGAGATGGCTCAGTGGAATAAGTGCTTCCCTGGCAAGTGCAAGGCCCTGAGTTCAAATCCTGGTTCCGCCAAAGGGGGGGGGGAAATAGAGCATGGAAAGTAAGGGAAGCTTGTTGCCTACAACCATTCCCTGTATCATACATTTTATATGCGGCCTAAGATACCGTCTCAATTTGGCCCCGATAGGACATGCATGTCTTAAGCATGAAATATACAAGAGGAACCTAGACTACCCCATCCTTCCAGAAAGCAAGGGAGCCTGTGGCTATGAAGCCAGCGCAGACTCCTACAACCTAATGGTGCAATGTTTGAACTTCAAAACATGGGGATCTGGATCTGTTTTTTTGTTTGTTTTAGTTTTGTTGGTGGTGGTACCAAGGATCAAACTCAGGACCTAATGCCTGCCAGGCAAGCGCTTATTCCACTGAGCTATCTCCCTGGCCCTAAAACATGGAAATTAACTGAAACCAGTCAAGTATGTTTGAATCTAAGAGTGCATAAAAATACTCTTGAAATACAAACACAAGCTGGGCATGGTGGCACACATATGAGATCCCAGCACTCAGCACGTTGAGACAGGGGGATTGCTGTGAGTTAAAGGCCAGCCTGAAGTACACAATAAGAGCTTGTCTCAGAAATAAAAAGAAAAGCTATTTGGTCATTTCTGAGGATGACAGGAAATAAAAGCATATCAAATATTGGTAAATAAAAGGAGAGAATCAAGCATCCGCCTTCCCTTCCTACATGACCTGTACCACTGTGTGACAAAGCAGTAGGTGAGGGGAAGTTTCTCTCTTTTCAGAAGTCTTCGTACAAGGACCAGCCAAACAGCTCAGCTATTAAAGCCCTGCTTAAGCAGACACAGTGGTGGGAGTTCGATCCCTGGTGTGCTGTACTGGCCCCATGTGCGGGGTGCAAGAGACAGCGATTGAAACTGGGTGTGGTGGTACAGGCCTGTGATCCCAGCTCTTGGGAAGCTGCACACAGGCGGATCAATACAAGTCCAATCTATGTAGTCAGACCCTGTAGACTCTATAAAAATATAAAAAAAGAAGCCTTTGTACAGATTAATGAAGAGGAATGGCTAAACCTGAATGTATTTTGTAACACCTTAATAAGTTGATAGATCCAGACAAAGACACTCAATGTCTACAAAAAAGAGAAACACAATCTCTATCCCTTGATGAAGACAGAAATAACCTACAAAAAACCTGTAAGGTGTGGTGACATGTGCCAGTGATCCCAGCACCCAGGAGGCTGAGGCAGGGGTATTGCTGCAAATTCAAGGGCAGACTGGATTACATAGCAAGATGCTGTCTTAGAAAAAAAAATTAAAAACTTGTGTATTTGACCTAGCCTCTAGAGCCAGTCATGAGCTTACTACATTCCACTACACTAGAACAATGCAAACTGCCAAAATCTAGACCATGGAAAAACTCTACCAGAGGAAAAGACCAGCACATGGTTTTGTTTCAACAAACAAATTTCAGGAAGAAAACTTTTGTACTGGCCAAGGGATCTGCAGATTCAAAGCAACCTAAAAGGGGTATAAAAAGTCAAACCATTCTGGGAGCGTTCAGTTTGCACAGCTGGATGATGAAGCAAAAAGGGGCGGTGAGACAGTAAGCCAGCAGGAAGTGTGCGGGTCCTTCCAGGAGGGACAGAGGGCTCTGGGGTGGCAAGAGCATGGTGACTTCTGGTGTGACCAGCCAGCTTCCCCTCCTGACATTGGAGAAACATTTTGTTTTATAATAATCCACTAAGCTGAACATGTTTCCTGCAGATTTACATATTCATATTTATATTTAACAACAAATAGGTTTGAAGTCTGAATGAATAAATGCATGGGATCCCACAAAGCTCAAAACTGCACCAGTTACGTGAAACACTCAGCACTCCCCAGGGACCCTTTACAGGGTACATGCATGTGGGCTGGTGTGAATGTGACATTTCCAGAGAAAACTTAGGCAGTAAGTGTGCAACATTATGTACGTTTTCTTTTTAAATTGAATGAATGAATGAATCAATGAATGAATGAATGAATGCAGCTTTCAGAATACCTGTACCTCAGGGAACCCAGGGCCCCGCAGATGCTAAGCAAACACCCTACCTGAGCAGCACCTCCAGTGTTCTTAAAATAGCTACCATGTGAACTTATTAGGAGAGCTTAGCCAAGGGTATTTCTCTGATTCGCTTCTAATCGCCTGCCCTGATGAAATGCTTGTTTAGAGAAATACCTCTGTATATTTAATTTTTCCTTGGGATCATTTTTTGATAAGTCTTTTGAAAGTAAAATTAGTCCATCTAAGGATTTGAAATTTTATATGCTCTGGAAAGACCACACTATTTTTCTTTCTTTTTTTCTCTTCTCTTCTCTTCTTTCCTTTTTATATTTTGCACAAGGTCTTACTACACAGGTCAGACACAGTGATCCTCCTGCTTCACCCTCCCCAGTGCTGGGATTACAGGCATGTGCCACTACCCATGACCTGGCTGCCTGCTCGGCCTGCCCGGGGGCGGGGGCGGGGCCGGCATGGCATCTGCCATCTGCCCCTGCACTTGCCTAAGCAGGCGCTTAGTCCCCTGAGCTATCTCCTCAGCCCCTCACTCCATTTTTCTTAGGTGAAACCATTAGAGCTGTAATCTTAAGGTGTGCCTCTTACTCCCTGCCCTGAAGTCCCTTCTGTCCCCAACTGGTGTCCCTGGATGCCACCGCAGGCTATCTCTTAATACTTTGGTTCTGATCAATGATTTCTGCCATCTTCCTAGGCCATGCTCTGCCCTACAATTCCTTTATCATCATGAGATTGCTGTTTGCCCTGCAGTCCTCTGTCCAGGGCCCCAGAAATTCTGACACTCAGCCCTCGACTGAATCCAACTCCTTGTCTGAGAATTTCCTGTCTGCCTCCTCCAAGCCTGGACACAGACATCTTAACCTTGACCTGAACACCACACCAGCAGGAATACCAACAACGGCATGAACACCGATTCCAACACTAGCAGAAGCCGTCTGGCTGCCTGGGTCTCCAGCCTAACTCCCTTCTCCCATTGAACACCGTTTCTCTTCATCTAGTCTTTGTTAGCACTGCACACCTGCCTCAGTGAAGACAATAAGCCAAGAATACAATGTACGGTGGGGACCACTTTGCAGGCTGAGATGACCTGCAGAGAGCCTCTTGGCGGCACTCCTCATCTCCATCCTGCCCCGAAAACAACGCATCACTGGGCTTCGTTCCAGGAGTGCTCCACCCCTTGGGTGCCACGTGTTCCCAGGAGAGAAGGGACGCATGGCATATAACCATGCCCCTGGCGGGCTCTCCCTAAAGGCGCCCCAGGAGCTCCCTGAGCACCCCGGTTAGTTACCTGTGAGGGCAACCAAGTGAGGCAGGCAGAGGCGGTTGGCCAGGATGATGAGCTTCATGTCATCCAGGTCGGGGCTGGAGGTGAACATGCCCGTGTACAAGTACTCCAGCACAGCCCGCATGCAGCTCTTGCTCGTGTAGGGGAACACCACCTGTGAGAGAAGTGGGTCAGGTGCCATGAGGCTCAGCTTAGGGAAGGAGTCTCTCAGGTCCAAGCTCTGTGCTGGGCTCAAGAGACCCCCAAAGCACCAAAGAACAATGCATAAGTAGCTTTTAAAGGGACCTGAATTCTTCGTGGCATCTTTCTTTCTTTCTTTTTTTTTTTTTTTGTCTTTTTGAGACAGGGTCTTACTATGCAGTTCAGGCTGGCCTTAAGCTCACTTTGTAGTTTAGGCTGGTCTTGAACTCACAACAATCCTCCTGTCTCAGCCTCCAGAATGCTGGGATTACAGGCATATGCCACTACGCCTGGCTCTTTGTGGCATCTTGAAGCTGCTCTGGCTTCCAAGTACTTTACATCACTTACCCACACCCCACCTCCACCCCCGCTGCCACTACCATCACCCCAAGCCTGCAGGGAGCAGCCAGAGTGGGATACAGAATGAGCAAAGGGAGCGCCAGCTGGCTTCTCTGGCTGCTCAGAGCTGCTGCTCTGGGCCTCTGGGATGGCTCTGAAGCAGTGCTGCAACCAAAACTGCTTTCTCATCAGATGTGAGTCTCTCTGGGCAAGGGGGGAGTTGGCCAGAGCTTTAAAGCTGGTGTGGCTGCTACGGGGAAGTGCCTGGGGCTGCACAGAATCCCAGCTCCACTCTCTGGAAGTCCAAACCCTTCTCCCATGTGGGAGACCACCCCACCCCAGAGGCCATCAGCTTAGGCTGCCCTAAGGCCTTGCTGCCCAGAAGCCTCAGGAAGGTCATCTTCACATAACGGGAAATGATACTGCATTGCTCCTGGCTCAGCTTTCCATTCAAGTATTGGGTGATCCTTCACTAATGGACAGGTACTTGGCAGAAGCCAAAGACCTGGTCCCTGCACTCCACAGCATCACAGACCAGTGGGGAAAACTTCAGAGGATGCTCAGAACTCATCTGGGTAAAGTACAAGCACAACCATAAGGCACTGGTGGGCAATTAATGTTCCAAGATTCAGAGCTGATGGAGAACACCAAGGGCTGCAGCCTGGGCTACTTTGCTTGGCTAGAAGATGGAAATGAAAGGACACTTTTAAATGAACAGTGATAAAAGCCGGGCATGGTGGCGCAGACCTGTAATCCCAGCACACAGGAGATTGAGGCAGGAGGATTGTTGTGAGTTCGAGACCAGACTGAGCTACAAAGTGAGCTTAAGGCCAGCCTGAACTGCATAGTGAGACCCTGTCTCAAAAAGACAAAAAATAAATAAATGAATGAACAGTGATGAGCCCTTCAAGCTCCACGCTTCTGGCCTAGGGGTCTGAGGAACTGGCAGCATAAGGAAGACAAAGAGGCCAGCTGGCAGAGCACTATGTAGAGGGCCTGTGCTCAGCATGCCTTTTATATTCTGAGTTTTGATGCTTTGGCTCTAGAGCCTCGCTGAGGCTAGGGCCTGCTCGTCCCAGGGCTAGTCAGTTCCTGGAGATAGCAAAGAAACTGCCTGCAAGTGAACCTTTCACACCCAAGCCAACCACATCTGCAGCCACCCTTGTCCTGCCTCTATTCCTCTGCCCTGATCACCCCAGAGCCAGGACCCAGACAACTAGGGACACCGCATGCCCCAGAGCCCACTGAAGTGTTCCCGGCTGACCAATCCTAGGCCTGCTTGCTGTGCCTGCATTGTTTCTGTGGGCTTCTCCAGACGTTGGCCTAGGTGTACCTCAACAGTAATAAAACTTGTCTTTGAAGACAGCAGGAGATTCATCTTGGGCCATAATGATTTTTTTTTTTTTTGAGTTGTTTCATAAATCTCAGGCA
>PVKA01043208.1:0-16904 GCA_004027165.1 Ctenomys sociabilis | reverse complement strand
TGGACAGGATATTATGTCGGCTTTTAGTGCTATGGTCATCCACTAGGTAAATAATTATTGAATCTTTGATATAATTCAGCTATAAAAAAAACCTGTAAATATAATTTCATGTATGCACCTTGTACAATACCAAAACGTTATGAAAACAGTTTGCAATGTATTAATTCATCGACTCTGTATGGTTAAGGTGTCTTGAAACCGTCTGATTGACATTTGTATTTTAATAAAATAAAAATAAATGGAAAAAAAATAAAAAAAAAAGAAAAGAAAAGAAGCACTATGCAAGTAGAAGCAAAGATTTATTCAGGGTGGCACAAGTTCCCCATACAGTCCCTGGCATTAAAGGGTTTTTTGCTCCTAAACTCCGTCTGGTGTTCTGTCGGGAATCTGGTTTATTTTCTTGCTTCATTTTTTCTGTGTTGGGATCTATCTCCCCACTTTCCCTGTGAGTTCCAAATCTCCCTTCAGATCTTTCCTGGGTCCTACAGTTCTACCTCCCTCATTCTTTTCTTCCCAAAATCATCATATTCCAGTGTCCAGATTCTGACTCTCAAAGAGACTGAGTTATTGGTGCTATTTATTGCTCTGTCACCTTCCTAAAAGTTCTCTCCATTAATTTTGAAAGATAGTTTTGTGGAATATCTGAGTCTGCTTTTGTTTTTGGTTTCAAACACTTCACTTGAAGATCTCTTGGCCTTAATTTTGTACTGAGTAGACTGCTGTTATTCTAGTAGGTTGACCTTCAGAAGTAATTTGTTGCTTTTTTCAAGCAGCATTTACAATTCTATTTTTCTGTTGGGACTTCTTGGATTTTCACTATGATGTGTTTAGAGAAGTTCTCTTCTGACCATGGCTATGTGAGATTCTGTCTGCCTCACTTACCTCTATGTTAATTTTTTTATATATTTAAAATAGCTTCTGCTACTATTTCAGTAAACAGGTTTTATGGAGTTTTGCTGTCATCTGATTTTTTCACTCACTCCAATTAATCATTCATTCATTTACTTTGCATCATCTAGGAGCTGTTTTTTTTTTTCATATTTCATGTTCTCTTGTTTTTAAGGTATCACTCATGAAATGGTCACTAACAGCAGCTCTGTCTTCTAGCTCTGACTCAGTCCTCACATCAATAACTTCTGCTGCCCGTATCTTTGATAGGATTTTAATCCCCTGACTTTCTACTTGGTAACTCTGTATAGACTCTATTCTATGCTGGTCATTCATTTTTTTTAAATCATTTTGTTTAGCACAGCTTGCTTTTCATTAGTATCTTGTGTAGACTCACTGATTTTGTTCATTAGTCCCATACTCTATTTGGTTATGTCTTCTTTGAGTTTGCCAAGTGCCTTGTTGATCTGTTTTGTTATCTCTTCTGTTAACCTTTAAAATAATTCACTTGTGTGGTTTTTGATTTCCTCCCCTTCATTACCCCATCAGTCAGCTTTGGGGACATCAGGATTTTTAGAGCCATTTTGTTGCTTTATCTTCTCACATTTCTTGTTTGTCCTAAGACTTCTGGGTTCATGATGGTGGAAATCTTTTTTGCTAGTATGTAGACCTCTTTAGTAAATATCTGCTTCTTTGATATCTGGGCATGGCTAGCTATTGGCCTCTGCCTCCATATGGAGGCAGTCACCTCCCTTTACTTAGAAATGGAAGCTAAAGCAGATTTGGCCTAAAACCCAGCTCTATGGGAAAGGGCCACAGTGCTGTAATGACACAATGGCAGTCCAGATATCAACATCCAGAGGAAACCAATTGATAACAGCTCGATCACATTGGCTCTAGACACAAAATCCATGACAATAATAGCATCAAAGACAACCTAGATATTGAAACACTCTAACATATAATAATGCACTACCCCAACTACAAAAAAGAGAACTTTACTTATAAATACTGATATAACTGAATATTCACTTCATACAACATCTTTACCTCCATTAAAAGTGGAATGGTATTCAGTAATAATAGTGGAATCAGCTAGCTATCAAAAGATTTATAAAGCTTAATAGTTATACTAATACGTAGAGAGGGGTTGCAAGAAAATAAAAAATGTGAAAAATTCATTTGCAGAAGATGAGAAAGGAAAAAGAAGAAAAAAATTTGAAATAGTGCACCTAGACTGAGGAGGAAAGGAAATTATTAACATTTTAAAACTTCATAGTAAGGAATAAATAAGAAAAACAGAGAGCTAAATATACGAAATAAAAGAAAGATAAAAAAGAAGAAAAAGTTAAAAGGAGAAAAGCAAAAACAGAAAAAAATCACAATTCTCCAAATACTATGAAAAGAAAAATAATTACAAAGTTAATAATTTTTGAAAAAATTGAGTTAAATAATTCATTTGTGGTTTTGAATGAGTAATTACCTTCCATGACCTGCAGTCTTGGAATTCTCCATGCCATAATTTTCTCCTCCTAGCTATAGGGTGTGTGGTTTTGTGAGGTATCCTCCCTATATTAGAGGGCCCTCTGTGCATTCACCCCGACTATAGTAGCCATCCAAGCAGAAGCATGTCCTCAGTCATATTGGTAGATAGCAAAAGTACCTGTCTCCCTAATTTCTGTGGATGTAGAGTTTAGTTGTTGGATTTAATTTCAACACTCACTGACCCTACTTTCTCATTACAGAGTACAAAGTACGTGTGAACAAAGTACACTACAAACTGGTCTCTCAGAGTTTCTGTGTCTGACCTGCACCCTCTCTATGGTTTCCCATGTTTGTCTCTCACCCAGGCACTTTGGGAGGATGGCACTGGCATTCCTGAATCTGCTGGTCAGCTCTGTACTGGAGTTTCTTATTCAACTGCACAGCATGAGTATATTTGAGTTGACTCTGGTTCCATTTGCCCAGGTGTTCTTTTTCTTTCTCCATGTTCCTGAAATGCCACCCCAGCCACTGCCATGTTAACCTGGAAATATTTTTTCCTACTCCCATCCCCACCCTTCAATTATTCTGCCCTCACTCTTTCTTTCCTCTATCGTTATCCCCATTGGAAGGCTGTATGATACCACAGTAACACTGTAGGGTGCTGTGGGATTAATTTTACAATTAAATAAACATTTTTAAAAGAAATTTCAGGAATCTACTATCAGGGATGATTTTTAAAATTCGGTTCTGGGCAGCAAAGCTAGCACTCAACCTAAGGTCTTAACACCCAGATCTTAAAACCCAAGGCCTTGCCAGGCACGTGCTGAACCACTGAGATACACCCTAATACTATTATAGTGACATTTCCATTCCTATTTCTTATGGTGTCTTTCAAGGTCGAAAGCCTGTTTATCAATATAATTCATTCTTCATATGTTAACTATAGTTGGTATGGATGCTTCTAAATTTTGGGTGATGCTATCTTAAGACACCTTTTGTGTTTTTACACACAGGTTTAAACTTATATTTCCTTTTTACTTAATCTAAGATTTAGTTTATGCTTATGACATTGAAATCTTTCTCTTTTTGAGATAGCAGTATAAATCCTTTCTTTTATCCTCAACAGTTTCTAAATTGAGTCTCTCTCTTTTTTTTTTGCTTTCTTTCTTTTTTTGGCAGAACCAGGGATAGAACTTTGGACTTTACATTTGCCAAGCAGGCACTTATGCCATTAAGCTATCTCCCTGGCCCTCTAAATTGAGTCTCTTTAATGATAATTAAAAACTAATACTAATTAAAAAAATGAATACAATATAAGATAATCAAAATTTCCATATAAGTTTGCAATACAAATTTACTACAGGTTGGTTTGTTTTTGCTTGTATTTGACTGAGGCTGCCATGAGCAGTTAGGCTATTTACTGGACAGGGGTGGGTAGCCAAGGAAAGGAATGCAGGCTAGAGTTCAGTGGACATTGTACTCAATAAACCATGTGCTTTAGTGTAAACACCCATTTTTTCACACAAAGGGCTTTGATCAACCAGTGAAGTCTTAGATTTGATCATTTTATATACACTCTGTTGGGAAAAAGGGACAAGCAGTACAGCCCTTACCCAAACAGTGCTCAAAGGACATATGAAAGGCTAGGGTTGTGCAGTAACCATTTTTTTCTTTTTACCTAGGGGCTCCATGGTCTATGTTACTTAGGTCCACCACAGTCTCCACCACCCAGAGATCACACTTCTTGATTCACCCTGACTATTGTCTTGTGCCAGGGAGGGAAAAGTCTTTCCATGTCTGTGCTTTGATTTCACCCATCTGACTTCCAGGGACCACAGTCCTCTGGTACCACCTGAGCCTTCTGATTCTTATGTTGCAAGGTGTCCTGTTTCCTGATCCCTCTGTCTCTCTGCTTTTCTCTGCATTTCTCTGTCTCTCTTTCTGTCTGTCTCTCCAGGGAATTGAACCCAGCGATCTTGTACCCCTTTTATATCATTTTCTTTAGAGACAAGGCCCACCTAAGTTTCTGAGACTGGCCTCAAACTTGTGACACTCCTACTTTAGCCTCCCAAGTACCTGAGATGACAGGTGCACAGCACTGCGCCTAGCCATTGCTGATTTTTTGTGAGGAGAGGAACAGGAGTGGCTGTGAAGAAGGGACAGGCTGAGAGGCTTTGCCAGATATCAACTCTTCTCCCCCCGCCATGCTCCCTGGTCTCAGAAGGCAGAAGCCTGGGACTGTGTTTCTTCAGCTGCTTGCCAACAGGCTTAGAAGAAAGCTTAGAGCAGTGAAGGTGAACATTTTAACAATGAGTGTCCAAGCTACAGTCTTATTGCACAGTACCAGCTCTTTAAGCCTGAATACTGAGATTTTAGTTTAGAAAAAACAGCTCATATATTAACATCTTTTGTTGTAAAAGGAAAACAATATGCATGTCATAGGTGTGATACCACTGGCTTAGAGGGTGCAACTGCACAAGGTTTAGAAAGTGGAGACTTCTGCTCCCATATGCTTCCGCAGATACAAATGCAGTTGCTGTCTATGTCCTTGGCTGTTACCAGCCCAGGGCTGTGAGCATTTGTGCTTTTCTTTTCTTTTGTTCTGCTTTTTTGTGGGTTTTCTTTTTTTTTTTTTTTTTTTTTTTAATTTACTGATCTCTGGGTGGCAGCTGTAACTTCTGACCCCTAGATACAGTTTTGGTAAGTGTGAAGTGCCTTGGTGCTCACTGTAGGACTGGAGAATTTCTCGCACATGCCCAAACCTAAGGAAAGGACTTGGGAACATGAAGCACAGCAACAGCAGAAGCAAGACTTCAATTTTAGTCTTGCAAAATTTGTATGTGGCATGCAGGTTCCTCTAGGGAGTTTAAGTAATCCGTCCCCAGCATGTAGGTTCCTCCCCTGGTTCCCCACTGGCAGAGTACTAAATTGCATTATTTCCTGATGGATATTCTTTTTCTCTTCTCCATTCACACCTACATTTCTCAGCAAAGATTGTTAAGCTGGGCATGGTGGTGCATGTCTGTAATCCCAGCACTTGGGAGGCTGAGGCAGGAGGATTGTTGTGAGTTCGAGACCATCCTGAGCTACAAAGTGAGCTTAAGGCCAGCCTGAACTGCATAGTGAGACCCTGTCTCAAAAAAGACAAATAAATAAATAAATAAAAAGATTGTTTTACTAATTTATCTCTCCCACAAGACTAAGTTTGTGTATGGACCTTCTAGATCTTTGTGACATCTTCAGTCTGTGAGGCAATTTTAGCTACTCATAATTTCCACTCAGAGTTAACTACTTTGTCCTGAAAATGGGTCACTTTAAGTTTATAGTGCATATAGAATTTTTTTTTTTAACAGAGTCTCACTATGTAGCTCTAGCTGGTCTTGAACTCACTACAGAGCCAGGGCTGACCTGGAACTCATGGCAATCCTCCTGCCTCAGCTTCCTGAGTGCTGGGATTACAAACCTGTACTGTCACACTAGCAGGAGTCATTTGTACAGATGGAAATTTAGTGTTTTGCTGCTAACTCCCAAAATATTTCAGGGGAGCACTTATTCCACTGAGCCATCTCCCCAGCCCTTCCCAAAATATTTCAAACAATTGTTTTACATCCTAAATATCATTGGTAAGAGTGACATGGAATTGTTATACCAACTTCTTTAGAGATAGCTTAAAGAATGATTATTCATACCACTTACATGTTTGGGCTTCATTTACTTTATTATCACTGATAGAAGAACTTATTGAGTAAAGTCATCCCATTACAAATTCCTTGAGAGATTTGCTGTGTAAATTATTGTTGTGCTCATTGCCATCCTCCTTTTCTTGCACTTTCCTTCCTTAGGTCATAGACAAACATGAAGTTACTAGTGTTCTAAAAATAATTCTATCCTTAAATAATAATAAAGCTTCCCTTGGTTTTACTTTTTACTGTACAAGCACATTTTTCTCTTTACCCAACCTTCTTATATATTTGACCATCTGAATCACTGTTTTATGGGATATTTATAAATTTTTGCATGAAAAAACAAAGTTCTGTTAAGCAATTTAGGAAAATTCTTTCAATCTTTAATATTCTGATAGTCACTATGAAGCTTCAAGAGGAGAATACAGAATTCAGTGTCTACTGAATGCTTTGGACTGAGAATCCACCTGCCCTGCCCAAGATTACTGAGGACCTCCTATTACTAAGTTCAGTGGCAGAGTTAACATGGTGTGGGAATCTCTTAGCAGATGATACTAACATTTTGAAGTTGCCAGCCTTTTCTGTTTGTGAAGTGGGGAAACTCAGTCATCTTGAAACAGTCTTTCTTTGCTTGGTAACATAGGTAAGGAGCAAAGACCCCTGGGGTTGGGTAAAGGTAACAGGGTCTGCAATTTATTGTGCCTGGGTTTATGCAGAGAGCTTGATAAAACCTTTTGCAGAGAACAAAGAGAAATGTGTCCCTTTTTTAAGGAAGGAAAGAAGACAGGGGACATTAGGTGACAAGAACAGCTGTAGTTAAAGTTTTCTGGCAATCTTGCATCTCAGTGGGTAGAGTCCTTTGAAGTGTCTGATATAAATTCTTTAATGTCTCCAGGGCCTGTAAACTTCCTTGTCCTATCTTGTCTTTACCCGTGTTTGCCCTCAGCCTCTAGCACTGAGCTGAGTTTTCTGCAGAGAGCAGTGCTTTTAATGAAAAGCAGGGTCGGGGCTTGGAGAGTCAGGCCAGCTTGGAGACTTGCACAAGAATCACTAGACTGGTGCTGTTACAGAGCTGTGCCATACCTGGGGAGAATGTGCAAGAGCACACTTAAATGATAATTGCCCCTTTGACAGAGCCAGGATGTGGATGCACGCGGCAGACCCCATACCTCAAGTTGTGGCTGCAGTTGTGGTACTGTCTCTGGAAGCCAGAAATATTTCTAGGAGGAAGGATAGTTATGCTATGCACCTCCCTCTTTGTTGTTTTAGCAGGGTTTATTATGATTTTTATATGAAGTGTCTGCTGAACACTCAAGCATTGAGGGACTGATTCTCAGAGCATATATATTCTGGAGTGGGGCCTAGGGAGGTGGCTAGATCATGAGTCAGCACACCTACCAAAGGATTAGTCCACCAACATGATCTACAAAAGTAGATCATGCGGCGTTACCACTGGATGGAATTCTGTTCCTGGATCATTCCTCTCTGGGAGTCACATTTGTCATAGTCTCTCCAGAGCTGTTCAATGTGGATCATTGCGTTCCCGCAGCCTCCCTGAGAGAATCGGTGCACGACTGTGATTCTCTGGCCTTCAGCACAGGCCCCCACAGCATCAAGGCCTCTCGGGAACTGGATGGAGTCCACCCAGATCAGGTAGGGCAGAAGCACCATTCCAATCTCGTCCAGGCCAGCTAAGCCACGGTCTCTCGGCAAGCAGGCAGCTAGCCCTTGGTTTCTCCCATGTCCGTCAGGTAGGCCTTCCACAGGTCGATGTGGAGCACTTTCAGGGGGCAGCTCTGAGAGAGTTCTTCCGCCCTGTCCTACCCTGTCCTACCGTGCAGCTCTCAGCTCTGCTTGCACGTGCAGCTTCCAGAAGCTGCCGGAAGCAGGGAACTGGCTACGAGGCGCTCCTGAGTGGACCGGGCTTTTCCTATCGGTTAAGCCTGGGCCTCTCAAAGGAGAACGCTCCAGGCATCGAGGTCGGAGAGGATGTCCGTCTGCCCCGGCGACGGGAGGACAGAGTCCCAGCTCTGGACTGCCCTAGGGTGTCTGTCCCGCGGGGCTCGCTGGAAGGAGGCCGAGGGGCGACACAGGAAGGCTGGAGGATCCGCCCTGGCGCCTCACACCACGGGAGGGCGCTGCCGGCAGCGCGGAAGGCAAGGCCTGGAGCTCTTCAGGCCAAGCGCAGAGGGCAGCCGGCCTTGCTCATGCTGCTTTTGTACCATCCGGGAAAGACACACCTGCCCAAGAGTTCGCTTCCACTCCGTTGAGAGGGTGTGGGGGTGCCGCCCAGAACGCCCGCTCTTGGGGCCAGCCTGGACTCCCTAAGGGGCTCCAAGGCCAGCCTGAAGGACGTGGACTGGGCGCAAGTGGAGAAGCAAAGCGTCTCTGAACTCACTTCTCCCAGGACCATCACTCCACCCGCAGAAAACCTCTGTGACTTTTCCTACTGGAGCTCAAGAAAGGAAATCACTTGTACTGCAATGGAAACCAGCTGATCAGAGCCTGCACTACCACATGCACTTATAGCAGAGCGCGGGGTGGTGCTCTTTCATTGTTTTTTATTTCCTTTGTTTCTTTGAGAAATGAGAAAAAAGTGAGGGCCTTCTTCACACTTTGTACATCCCAAACAAGTTTTCTTACGTTTTGTAATTTTTTGTTTTTTAAGTGTTTTGATTTTTTGTTTTGTTTTTGCAAAGTTTTGTAATTTTTTGTTTGTTTGCTTTTTTTTGTTTTGTTTTGGTAGGGGCGATACAATCAGGAACTTGCCTTTTCTTTGCCAGGCAGGTGTTTATACAGCTGAGCTCTCTCCCCCACCCATGATTTTATGTTTTTGAGAACCGATTGAGGAATGACAACTCCAAAACACAGTCTGTGCCCTCTGCCATCAGTGAAAAGAAATAATTTGGTAGGACTCTGCCTAAGCACCTTGTGCTTTATGAGAAGATGGGAGCCAATGTTTGAGTATCCTGAGCCATCCAGTTGTTCCCATGAAACTGGGGAAAGCTGGGCAGTCTTGAGCAGGCGTGGACAGTGGAGTTGGTAAGAAGGGACAGAAGGTGCTTCTGGTATGGAGTATCCTGCTCCTCCTTTGGCCGCCCTCATCCTGCTTGGTCGGTGTCCGGGTCCCAAATCCCCACAGGTGTTTCATGCTGCTGCTGTTCCTGTTGTTTTTGCTGCTTTCCTTCACGCACCGTGTAAGAGACACAGAGGAGCATCCGCTCCGTTCCCTAGAATGCAGTCCCCGCCCCACCCATCCCCACCCCCACCCTTACCCTGGGGCCTTCACCTACGCGCAGGACTTCTTGACCTCCAGGCGTCTGGGCAGAGGCTCCGCCAGGCTGGGCCACAGCCCTCTGGGCCCGCCTCCCTGGAGTAACCTGCGCAGCCGCACTCTGTACGAGTCGTGGAGCGGAGGCGGCGCCGCTCCCCGGCCTTCCTCCTCATCCTCTGGGGGGCTTTCGAGCCCCCCGCCGGGCCCCCAGGAGCAGGAGCTCCTCTCCTCGCTCGTGACCCTGGCCGCCTTCTCCGCGGTCTCGTGCAGCTCGCAGCTTCGCAGTTTCCATCAGGGCGTCCACTTGCACGAACGGACCGTGGGAGGCGGCAGAGGCTTCGTCAGGTCCGGGCCGCGGGCGGCACCGGAAGCATGCCTCCGGGGACGGGGGGCACCTTGACGCCGGGGCTGGAACGGAGTCACCTGCCGGTGTCTGGTCGAGGGTACTCGGCTTGCTGGGCGCGACCTCCGCCGGCGGGGCAGGCACGGGGGAGGAGCGCCACCCGCGGCCGGCCCGGGGGCTGCCGGCTGAGGCGGGAGCCGGCCTGGGGGCCCAACGCGTCCAGTGCCCGGGCCGAGCAGAGCCACTGCGCCATGTGCTTGTCTGTCCACCAGCAGAGCTGGCTCTTCCCGCGTGCCCTTCTACCAAGGCCGGCGACCGGCCCTTCTCCACCCTGAGGATGCTAGCTAGCATCCCCCAGCCGACTTTACAAGGCAGAAAGCGGGCCCAGAGCTCTCCAGACTTGGCGGCAGGCAGCCTTCCCAACGCCAAGACGCGTTCCAAGAGAACTCGGGTGTGATTGTCCTCGCTGAGGTGCAAAAGGTAGTCGAGGTGGGCCAGGACATACCCTGGCACGTCGCCGTATTTCTTGAGTCCCAGTCAAAGGTCTTCAAGGCCATCGGTGTGTTCTTATTCAGGAAAAGCTTTGGGGTATGGACGTGTACAGAGGATGTCTCTTTGTCCCCGGGAGATTAGTTGACGAGTCCTTTGGCTGGAGTCCTCTTTAGTGTGCCACGCAGCTCTTTTACAGGACCATGATGTGTGGAAAATGGGGACGCTAATGTATCTTCATTGGCAGCACACACCAGAAGAGGGAGTTACTGCCTTTTATAAGATGTGTTTGCAGATAGCTGGAGAATCACAATGACAAATTTATGCATTTAGATGTGGACATGTTTTTATATTTTTGCTGTGGATAGAGAGGCATATGATTTGTTTCGCTCCTAGGAATCATCAGAGGCTTGCCCAACTATCCGAACATTCCATTTCTGGGACATATTTTATTCAGAACATGGTGTTCCCTCCTCCAAAATACTTGGTCTATGCTCAGTATGCTCTGTATGGTGTCTCTCTTGATTTCTTGTTCACTGGTCCATTGGACCTTGTCTCTCACATTTCACTTACACAACTCACTTCAGCTATAAGCAAACCATTTGTACCACTTTAGTTTTCTTCCTTTCTTCTTTTTTTTATTTTATTTTATTTTTATTTTTTGGCTGAGCTGGGGATTGAACTCTGTACCACTTTAGTTTTCTTATAAAAGAGATTTTTAAAAATATTCTCCATGATATTTGATGTTGTTTTAAAATAAATGGCTAGTTTTTATTGTGTGTCCCTTGAACCCCTGATATTTGCCAGTTTCTGCCCTCTTTGGTTTCTTCAGGTTTATAAAGTTCACTAGTTGTTTTCTCACTTTCCAGATGCAATCTGAAATTTTCAAAGAGCAAATCAGATAGTGCCTGAGGCAGAATTGGCCGTCCACATTGTTAGCTTTCATCTTGATCAATTTGCTTACTCTGACTAGTTAACAGTAACACACAAGCAAATATGCATCGTGGTTGTTCTATTCCGATGAACAGCATTGCATTATGGATTCTGCAAATCAGGTGCCTACTGACTTGTTTGAAAACCAACCTCCTGTCCAAGATGGAGAGTCTTAAGTTGATCTCCCCACCCAACAAAATATTCATTCCTAGTGCACTGCTATTGATTTTGAACTATAGTGTTCTTGGTTAATAGAAGGAAAGGTAACAAAGACTACTTTTTGTATCTTTGTGGATTTTGTATCTTGTGGGAGGTCACAAGGTGCTTTAGGCATTCCATAGCATGTCCCAAGTCAGGTACCCTCATTCCCATGCAGCAAACATTCTAGGTGGTTTTACTGCTTCCAACTGGGACACTTGTAATCTGTAGGCTCTTTATTATACAACCAATGCTTACAGTTTTACAATGGAAAATTCATACCAGATGGTTATTTAAAAGCATCATGTGGCTCTGAGTGTAATGAAAGACAGGCATATACTCTCTGACACAGTCTCTCTCTTTCCTTCCCACTCTTCTCAGATTCCTTCTCTCCCTTACACAGATGTACAACACATACCACTGTATTTGTGTTTAGGTTTCTACTTTAATCTGCATTTAATTATAATCCCCTCTTGGCTGGGACCATGCTGTTGATCATCAGGAACCCCATAAGGATCTCCAGACCATAACTACCACTTACGGCTATTTGAGAACTGACCATAATACTTCGGGAACACCTTCAAGTTTATGGCTATACAGAACTCTTCTGGTTGTATGTCTCCATTCTGAAATGAATGACATCTCTGGGTCAGTAGGAGCAGAAAGAAACATTCTTTGTGTAGGTAACAGAGCCCATGGAGTGAAGAAAAAGGAAATCCATCATGGATCTTAGCCTGCAGCTGGGTTTGAGAGTGGTCCCTATTTTCCTTCAGGAGCCTATTTATAGCATAGGAGATTCATCTGGAGCTTTGGAGACCAAACTAGGCTCCAGAGCAGATTGCCACTGTCCTTTCTTTTTTTTTTTTTTTTTTTTTTTTTTTTTTTTTTTTTTTTTTTTTTTTTTTTTTTTTTTTTTTTTTTTTTTTTTTTTTTTTTAACTAGCTAGGTATTCTACAGGGAAACGGGAGGAAGCAAGTTAGCTTGTGAAGTTTTGTTTTATTTTCTGACACAGGATCTTGTTACATAGTTCAGGCTGGCCTTAAACTCGCAGCTCTTTCCACTAACTAGTGAAAATTTAGCAATTAAACAGAATTAAGAAAATTAGGATTTAGTATATGGGTTTGATTGTGAATCTCTAAAGCAGTAGCAGAGGGGAAACATGAGATGGCATTTCTAAATCTTTCTATTCTGACAGTCCCTTTCACTGGAAGTCTTTGCTATTTCAAAGAATACTAACCCACAAAACCCAGTTTGTGGAATATCCAGCCATGTAACTCACTATTCAGCTCTCAGTTTAGTTGGACAATCCAAACCTAGAACTTCACATTTGAATACCTTTATGTACCTTCAATGAATTAGTGAGATTAGAGGTTTTCTTTGTGTATCTTAAAGGTACTTCTTTAGGGGTACATGGAAACTTTGTAAGAGTACACAAACACTTTATTTTGCAGTATTAGGGACTGAAGCCAGGGGCTTTAAATTGAGCTCTATCTCTGACCTGTTTTCATTTTTTGTTTTGAGATAAGTTCTTAGCAATTTGTTAAATTGCTTATTCTGATCTTAAACTTGCAATCTTCCTGCCTCAGCCTCCCAGAGTACTGGGATTACAGGCACACATCACAAATAGCCCACTGCTTCTTTTTTGTATTTAAATTTTGTCTGTCATTTCCATGCGTATTCTTTCCTAAAATTGGTAGAGAGCCACCCTAGCTGAATGGAGATTTTTCTTTCCCCTCTCCCCTTTTAAATAACCACTTGATAGGTGGAAGACCTACCCCACATCTTCCCAGCATGTACTACCCCAGGACAGACATACCTGAGGCAAACCAGACAAAATGCTCTTTTCTTTCCTAGACAGTGAATGATTTCTATTGTTAGAGTAATAAATCCTTTGGCAATTCAACTGATTCCTAATTTTGTGCTTGCATGAAAATTGAGGGAAGACCTGAATGACTTGTCAGACAATTAACTCATTAAATAATTTTGATGATAGATTATCACATCAGGAGTTTGAATAATTAACACTGCTATCATAAAATACATTTCTTAAATAAAGAATCATACCAATTGCAGTAATAACAACAATAGATATAAAATAGGAATAGTGTTGATCAAGAGCTCTATTTTGGTGAAAAGGTTGGTGAAGATTGGTCTTTCCAATAAAAGTCTACATTTATCATAAAGATGTTTAAACATAAAGATAGTTAATTACTTATAGTGTGATAAATTGCATGTAAATAGTACTTAGAATGATAATCCAATTCAGAAATATCTCTGGTAATATTGGCTCTCAAGGTCATATGGAATTTTTAAAGGGAATTTCAACTTAAATACAGATTTTTATTTGTAGGTAATTATGAATGATCAATAACAAAATTAGTTACAAGATATATTCTACAACAAAATTACATAGAAGAAGGAGTTAATGGAATAATTTTTGACCTTATTCAAGATGAGCTTATTTGTGTATGTCTACATTAATCATTTAATATCAAAATCCTAGGCTTGGCAGATATCTCAGTGGCATAAGTACCTGCCTGGCAAGCTCAAGGTCCTGAGTTTAATCCCTGATACTGCGAGAAAAAAAAAAGTATTGTATCATTTACATTCTGTAGGAAACATTTTTTTTGTAGTGAGAACATTCAAAGTTTATTCTTATCAGTTTAAAATACAAATATAGTCTTTAACTATTTACAGTTCCACTTTCCAAGATTTCAGGCTTGGGAAATATTATCCTGTCAATCATACTTTGAAAATATTAAATGGAAAATACCCAAAATAAACAATTGATGAATTGTTTTTGTTGTTAGTATTTAACTGAGGATAGGGTCTCTTAAAGTTGTACAGACAGACCTTGAACTTGGGATTCTCCTGCCTCATCCTTCCATGTAACTAGGGCTACAGAAATGTGTCATGACACCCAGGACAACTTGTTTTAAATTGCACACTGTTTGAGTTGTGTCAGATCTCGTAGTACCCCCTCCATCCTGCATGGGATATGAATGTTCTCCATCCAGAATGTCCTGTTTTACACTACTCTCACAAGTTAGTCACTCCATGGCCCTCTCAGTTACCAGATCAACTGTCTTTGGATACCTGTGGTAGACAGCTAATTGGTGGTCAATTGTTACACCCAACTGTTACATCCCAATTGCTAGGATTATAGGCATGAGCCAGCATGCCCCGTGTCAATCAAAATCTCAGCATGCCCAGAGGGGAGGATCAGAGCCAACACACCTCTGTGTCCCCCTAAGTAGGTGCTTTAATCCACTGAGCTATCTGGCTGGCCTTTTTTTTGAGCTGGAATTTTTACTGTTTAGCATGTGGATAGATTTCCTGCACTTGCTGTATATGATTCTTGGGTGATTCCTTATAAACGAATATTATAAAATGTGTCTTATATTATATTGGTTCCCTTGCAAGGAACTCTAAACCGTGACAATCCCTGTGCTTGTATTCAAGCAGCCTCTATCAGTAGTAGTGCAAGCTGGGCATGGTGGATGTTCTTATAATCCTAACCATCTGGGAAGCTAAAGCTGAAAAGACTACAAGTTTGAGCCTCACCTAGGTGATTTAGTGAGACCCTGTCTCAAATTGTAAAAAGGGCTGGGAATATATAGCTCAGTGCTAGTATCTCTCTGAGTTCTATCCCCAGCATTTGAAACAACCACAATGAAGCAACAGGATTAAACTTCATTTTTATGAAATATTCAGAACAAGTTTTGTGAACAAATTTTTTAAATAAGTTATACACACAGAGAAATTTAATGAGCTACATTATGCAAACAATGCAGACTGTTGGACGGTGGTTAAAAAAAAGTCAGTTGCTCAGTAAGTGTAAGAGATGAAAAGAAAAGGACTTTAAACTAAGTATACTTTCAGGTCTCTTTCTCACAAACTCCCTGATCATTAATGACTTCACTTACTCTACCTGGCAGATGAGCTACATTTGTAGACATGGTGGTCTTTCTCCCGAAAAGGGTCAGTTTCTCGCTACAGCAGTAAGGCCCCCCCCTCCCCAGGACACACAATTCACACATTTCGCAGATACTGAAGCAGCTCCGTATGTTAATCCCTCCAGCAGTGTCCACACTGGGCATTGCAGCACTTGTAGAAGGTGGTCACTGGCTCACCCCAGAATGCGTCTGAAGCTGCTTGAAACACACTTGGAACAGGGTTCTGCAGTAGAGTCAGCATTCTCCCAGGCTGCTGGCCCTTCAAGCACATCATGCACTTCTTTCAGCTTCAGATAACTTCTGGTTTGTTGCCCTTGGTTGATGTTGTGTTGCAGGCGAAGTCGTGACAGCACTGTCCCTCCTCCATGATCAGCCCATTCTCACAGCTGGGACAGAAGAGTAGCACAGTTAGGACTCATGGTGAAAGCTTGCAGGAAACATTTATTTTTATTTTTATTTTTTTGCGGAACTAGGGATTGAACTCAGGTCCTTGAGCTTGCCAGGAAAGCACTTATTCCACTGAGCCATTTCCCCAACCCCCAGGAAACATTTTAAATAGTCACATGAGTTTTACATTTACATGTTAAATGTTCAATATCTTCAGTGTATCAGAAGTTATATTCTTTGAAACTATGTAAAGTGATGGAGAATATTTTAGATGATCACTTATGTGTACAAGAAGCCACATTATTTATTTATTATTATTTTTATTGAAGAACAAATAGCAATCAGAAAGTTTCAAGACAAACAGGACAGATGCAACAAATCAATACACTGCAAAATGTTTTCGTAATGTTTCGGTGTCGTATAAGGTGCATACATGATATTATACTTATAGGCATTATTATAGCAGTTGTATCTAATCAGTGAATGAAGAGAGTGTGGCTAAATACCTATCTTATTTCTCTATAGCTGATTTATATCACAGATTCGACAATTAACACCCTCTACCTTGTTATCTCCCCAGTGTGTGTCCATATTACTAGAAGCCAACATAATATCTTGTCCAACCACTATTAGTGCAAATCTTGCTTCTCATAGAATTATGTAGAAACACAGCAGATTTATCCTAACTGTACTGTTTATATACACACATCATGATTCTCCCTTTGCATCTCCCCTTTTCTTTTGTCTAGACCTGTCAGAGATGGACACACCATTGTCGTTAAACCAATTTAGGTGCCTGAACTCAGCGATACAGTCCAACACAATCCAGCATTCCACATTAATAGTAAGTTATCTGAAGAAGTTGTTGACCATACCCATTTATAGCTCAATTTATTATTATGCCCCCACATTTTATACCTCATTTTTATACTTTTCTGCTGGATGTCTAAGACCAAGATAGATCAAGACGTATATACCAAAAGATGTAGCTTTTGTTTCTGATGAGGTCAGTGAAGTCCACTTAAGGTTATCTTGTAATCCTGTACCTTGTTCTGTAGATCCTTTGTCTATGTCATCCATGCGGATGAGTCATGGCCAATGCTTCACCAGTTTGCTCTCTATGAGAGCCTGAGAGAAAGTTTTCTCTCCATGTGACTTTCTCCATGCACACTGTACATCATCAATCTCTTTCCTCTGTGGCTTCATAATCTCCTTGATCAGAAAATTTGGGGCTCAACTGAGTTTCATGATGTTACAGTACAGGTTCA